>SJYW01046446.1:351943-399600 GCA_006410735.1 Raphicerus campestris | reverse complement strand
CCCAAGCAGTTGGCACTCTCTCAATGCAGACTGGAAAACCATCCCTAAAATCCTGACTCTCTGGCCCTGGTTTCTTCTCTGGACACCACCTGCGTGTTAGGAAACAGAGAAAAACCACTTGCTGGAAATGCCAACTAAGACACGAGTCTGGAGTTCTCCATGGGTTTCAAAACCACGGTTGGCAGGCCTGTTCTGGGCCGCAGGGCAGGCAGGGATCTTGTCTTCCATGTGTTACAGACATGCCTCTTGTAAAGAGCAGCCCATTAAGAGAAAAGAGAGGCTTCTGGCTGCCTGTGAGCTTCAATCCTCCAGCCCCTTGGGATCGGATCACCTGACACTTTACTGAAATAAAAGGGCCCAGATCAATATGCCTTCATCAGTCTTTGGAGGGCTAGGAGGTCACAGCTCCCTGGAAACCAAGGAGCACAAGTGCTTTTCTCTGGGAAAAATAATCCCAGCCTGGCAGGAATAGCTCTCTTGGCATTAAAGAACTGGGAGCCTCATTTCAGGCCCCGCTGGAGAGAACTGGAATCCAGATGGGTGAGGCTGGAAAGGCAAAAGCTCTGACACTTCCCAGCCTGCCTCCCAGCCTCTCCTAGGCTCCTCACTCGGCTCCAGGCCAAACGAACTCACGCCAGCCCTGAAACGTCTCCACCAGCTACTTCCTGTGCTCGGAGGGGCTACGCTGACACAGGAGGATACTGATGCCTTTTCTGACCTCAAATGGCCATCCCAGGCTGCCGGGGTCCCCAGCTCAGTTCCAACAATGTCCACTGCCTTTTGGACTCCCTGCTGTCCCCTGAAACTAACATCTCATCAACTGTCTTAACCTCAGGGGTCTGGTCACCTAACGGGGACATGCCTGGAACTGAAGGAATGATCTTCCAATCACAAACAACATGCAAATTCCTTCTCAAAAGGGTGTACTCCTCTTGGTCAGCCAGCCCAGACCAGGCCTCACCCATAACGTGTGGCCAGTGCACTCCCCCACAAGACGGACAGTTTCCCAGGGCTGTTATTGGATAAGACAGACAAACAGAAGCAGAGGGAAGGAATGGGTCTAACAAATCCCTGCTTGCAACTAGTAGCAGACTCATATGAACAGAGGTACAAGGAGTAAGAAAATTTGCTGAAAACTGAAAAAAATTTGAATGGCTCAGTAGTCCTGTTTTTCCATCACCAAGGCCTCCTTTGATTAAACCCCTGGGTAATGATATTTTTGGCCACCTGATGCAAAGAGCTAACTCACTGAACAAGACCTGATGCTGGGAAAGACTGAAGGCAGGAAGAGAAGAGGGAGACAGAGGATGAGATGGTTGGATGGCATCATCAACTCAATGGACATGAGTTTGAGCAAACCCTGGGAGATGGTGAAGGACGGGGAAGCCTAGCGTGCTGTGGTCCATGGGGTTGCAAAGAGTCAGACACAACCGAGTGACTGAACTACAACAATAAATAATATTTCATCTCCCAAAACACATCAAGCAATAAGCTGTTTGCCTCCAGTTAGCTCAGCAAAGGCGCAGTGTCCAGTTGAGCTTCTGATGGGACTGGGATAAGCAGCCTGAAGAAGGGAGGCACATCCAACCCACTGAGTGGGTGTCACTCCAGCCCAAAATTCAGACGCTGGATGGTTTCTTCCATGTGCATTTTCTGGCCCAGGTAAAGGTACAGTTACCTTCAGGCCTTTTTAAAACATTGATAAGACCCTGCAGGAGGGGGATGTAGGTGGTATCTTCCAGAGAGGAGGAAAGAAGTGGGCACGAGAATCAGGGCCCTCTCTAGAAGACTGTTGTTGTTAGTCACTCAATCGTGTCCAACTCTTTGTGACCCTGGGGACTGTAGCCCACCAGGCTCCTCTATCCATGGGATTTCCCTGCAAGAATCCTGGAGTGGGTAGTCATTGCCTTCTCCAGGGGATCTTTCTGACCCAAGGATAGAACCCAGGTCTCCTGCATTGCAGGCAGATTCTTTCGCCACCATGAATAGGGCGATGCCTGACTTGCAGGCCACATCCCCACTGTGACCCTTACAGGAACTGGAGACCAGGAAGTCCTGAGCAGGAGGCCACAGGGTCCTTCTTTCCCCTTTAAGCATTTTCACGCCCACTGCTCTTCTACACAGAGGTAAGAGACCCTGGGGCGGAGCACTCTGTCCCACTCCACAGAGCAGGGCACGGCCGTCGTGGGCCTGCCCAGAACCAATGCAGGAGTAGGTGTGGAGAAGCCTCAGAACCCGGCACTAGCACCCGCCCAACATCTTC
The DNA here is from genome assembly GCA_006410735.1 of Raphicerus campestris. Taxonomy (NCBI): domain Eukaryota; kingdom Metazoa; phylum Chordata; class Mammalia; order Artiodactyla; family Bovidae; genus Raphicerus; species Raphicerus campestris. The sequence goes on along the minus strand of SJYW01046446.1, from coordinate 397,337 downwards.
CTTCCAGCCCCGGGACACAGGACCCTCTCCTCAAATTCAGGGGAAGCACTCACCTCTGCGAGATACAGCACACAGAATTTCAGGTCTTCTGAAGAACCTTTGCGGAAACAAAAAGGAAGACTTGCATTAGAATTGGCTACAGAGTCTCAACCACTTGCTTGAGCACCACCGGGTCTCTCACCCACAGGACTGTATGTGGTACTTCCTGTAAAAAGAGGAAGAAGGGGCAAGCTCTCAGGGCAGCGAAATTGCAGGAGGAAAGCCCACTTGATCACTAAATAGCTTGAGGTACAGCTGTGAGGCCTCTGCCTGCAGGTCAGCCTGATCCAATGAGTGCTGAACTCTCCCTCCATGCGAGGCAGCCAGGAGCAGCCTCTGGGCACCACGCAGGGTGCAGGGGACTGTCAGCCATCCCAAGGGGCGTCTTTCTCACCATGCCCCTGGCGCTGAGGGACACGGAGGCAGCACACTGCCTTTGTCATTTTGAACTGCCACAAGGAGCCACTGAGGAATGCATGGCCTCTGTGGACCATGCGGTGAGGTGAGGGGAGACCCCAATCACAGGCTGGGTGGAGCCTAGAGATGGCTTCCCAGCCCAGGCCCAAGCCCTCGATGTGTTCTCCTAGAGTTTTCTGACGCTTGGTCTAGAATCCAACGTTCAACCACTCACCAAACCCTTTCCACCCGGGCCGCAGCTGGGAGGCCTGTCGGCCGCTTGCCCCTCCTACAGCAGAGCAGCTGAGACAGAATACCCACCCTAGTGCAGATGGTGCTTCAGAAACACAAGAGCCAGAAGATAAGCCCCAGATGTCGGCGAAGGCTTCCTGGAGGAGGACCTTTTTGAGNGATGTGTTCTCCTAGAGTTTTCTGACGCTTGGTCTAGAATCCAACGTTCAAGCACTCACCAAACCCTTTCCACCCGGGCCGCAGCTGGGAGGCCTGTCGGCTGCTTGCCCCTCCTACAGCAGAGCAGCTGAGACAGAATACCCACCCTAGTGCAGATGGTGCTTTGGTCTGCGTGCTTCAGAAACACAAGAGCCAGGAGATAAGCCCCAGATGTCGGCGAAGGCTTCCTGGAGGAGGACCTTTTTGAGCTTGAACTCAAGATGGGAAGAAAGGGCACTCCGGAAGCTGGGAACAGCATGAGCAAAGGCATGGGGATGGAGAATCACCAGCTGTGCTCAAGGGATCACCAGGGTAGGGAAGCCCTGCCTCCTCCTCCAGGCTGCCTTCCCTGACCACTGCAGGTTGCTCCTCAGAACCTGGCAGCCCTCCCCACGGGCCACTCATCTAAGCACAGGCCAGGGGTGGTTAGCAAATTCCTGTATTTCAAGCATTCAGCCTCACCGGGCAGGCTGTCCTTTCTGAGGGAAATAACCACACCGCACATGCAACAGCAAGCACTTAAGCTGCCACCGAGCTTTAGCGTACCCAGTGCCAGGTGCCAGCCACGGCGCCAGAAGCTTCACGTGCATAAACTGGACCTTCATGACCACCCCTATTAGGCAGGAGGTATGTTCACCCATGATTCATGTGAGAAAACCGAGGCAGAGGGGATGAGTAACCTGCCTCAGGTAGAAGAGGGAAGAACCAAGATTTATAGCCAGGAAGCCTGGCCACAGAGCCCAGACTCTGAATCACTGCACACCTACCTCTCAAGGGCTCACCACATAGGCCTGACCCAGCCTCCTGTCTCCTTGAGGAAGCAGGACCAGTGCTAGGCTCAAAGCAGAACCCTCAACAGACACGTGAATCACAGAAATTGTCAAAAGCAAAAACACCGAAAGCCTAAAACCAAAGTGTGTTGCAAAGTAAAAGTGGCAAGGAAAAAACCAGAGATTCTTTTTCCTAAAAAAGAGAAAAAAACTTTTCTATTCCTAAGAAAAGTAGTAAATGAGGCCCTCATGTGGGTGGAGGCCAGGCCCTCTCGGAACAAGTATATGGGCAGTTTCCTGGGCAAGTCTATCCCTAAGGCTAGGGATGCCAGCCAGAGTAGATAAAAATAGCTCCTAAGTAAGTGGGGGTATGCTTTGGACTTAGAATAAATCCTTCTGCTTCTCCCCACCTAGAGATGGGCTGGTGGGGGAAGGGGAACCCTGCATAAGAAGTCAATCATGTTGAAGAAACCTCTAATTTCAAAGCTTCTGCCAGTTACTTGCGTTGCTGAGGGTGGAGACAAGGGGAGGTGGTTTCTTTTGTTTAAGAAAACAACCAGGATGTTTCCTTGACTTTCTAGAAGCAGACTTTAGTGCCAAGGGAGAAACGAAAAGATCTGTGTAAGAAAATAATAGAAATTTGGGTTTTAGAAGCTGGTGGTGAGAGCAGAGAAGGTTCTAGAAGGGAGGGGAAAGCCAGCATGCTGGGAGCCTCACGGAGACAGGAGGTCAAGGTTGGGGGGATATGACCTAGGACATATATTCCCAGTGGCAAGGGATCACTGACAGATTGCCTTGAAACTTCTCTGTGCTTCGACAGTGCCCAACCCCTGTAACAACCCCTGTAACACACCCACATTACTGCAGACCCTCACTGACATCCGCTCTGTGTCATGGCCTTGTGCTGGCAGCACTCTGGAAGAAGGACGGAAGGGGCTAGCGCTCAGCGTGGCTCAGAGCCTCAAATAAGGACAGCAAGACTCAGAACCCAGGGGTGCCTGTAAGGAGCTGCAGCGGCAGAAAGAGGAGGCTGCAGGGTGGGTGAGCCAAGAAAGAAACCGCAGCCCCACCTGAATCCCTTCCAGAACCCAGGCGTGGGCTCTGGACTTTTCAGAGTATGGAAACGGGGGCGAGTGTAAAGGAAAGGGGACATAAGGCAGCACACGTTTGGGCTTTCCATCCAACACTCCAACCACTTGCACCATTTTGAAGTTTAACAAGGAGACACTTGGTTTCTGGGTGAACCCAACCAAGGAATGTGGGCCATGGACCTTGGGCTGGTTGGGTAGTGGTTTAGTCGCTGAGACGTGTCCAACTCTTGCGATCACATGGAATGTAGCTTGCCAGGTTCTTCTGTCCATGGGATTCTCCAGGCAAAAATACTGGAGTGGGTTGCTATTTCCTTCTCCAGGGGACCTTCCCGACCCAGGGATCAAACTCATGACTTCTGTATCTCCTTCAATGTGGGTAGATTCTTTACCAAGTGAGCTACAAGGGAATGGGCTATGCAAGGGCAATCCTCAATCATAAGCTAGGGGAGCCCAGAACTGGCTTCCTGGCCCAGGTCTGACCCCTCTGGCACTTTCCCAGAGCCCTCTCAAGCCTGGCCTTAGATCCCAAATCAACCAGTTACCAAGTCCTCTCCACCCATGAGACATGCCAGGTGGGCTGTTGTCTCCATTTTCCAGATGTAGAAACTGAGGCCTGGGGAAGCAAAAACACCTTACAGAAGGCAAGCAGTGGGCAAATGGCAGAGCTGAGACGAACCGAGGGCCACCTGCCTCCAAAGCCCATTTCCGGCCATGAGGTCATGCTCTGTCCCTCTCCGGTTTTCTCATCTGTCATTTCACCAGGCCATGGGCTCCTTAAGTGGGACCACGTCTCTGTCTCTGCTATTACCCTGGCGGCCAGCACTGAGCGGGGCTCTGAGGAGATGCTCAGAAAATGTCAACCGGCTGAATTTAACTCCAAGCGCTCCCGCAGCCAGGACCCAAGCAGCTGAGGCTCCAAGACAGGGCGCCTGGGCTCCTCAGGGAGGTTGGGGAACCCAAGAACCAGCTGGACATTTCCAGGCCATCCTGAGAGACCAGGGCAGGTCAGGAAGACACACTGTGGGCGGGATGCGGGCCGCCTGGGAGGCAGAAATACAAAGAACAGCAAAGCCAGTGGGCGGCAGGGGCAGGAAGAGACCACAATGGGCCCCGGCTGACCGGAGACGTCCCGATTGTTAGCGCCAGCTCTCCGCCTGCTCCCATTACACTGCCGTTCAGCCCCTGGGCGAAGCTGGGCAGGAGGAGGGAGGGCAAGGTTTAAGTGGCCACCAGCCGGAAGTGAGGGAGGCGTGCACCCCAGCCCCCACACCAGGCCTCGCCGCCCATCTCCCTCTGGACCTCCGTCCATTCACCCAACAAACACTCACCGGGCACCATGAAGCTCCGTGCCCAGGCCCGGCCCCGGGAGCGGCTTGAGCAGCAGAGCCAAGCGCCCTTCAGGCACAGCACATGGAGAGTCCTTGGCCCCTGGGTGGGGCAGACTCTCCTCTGCCAGGGAAAGGCCCTTGCCAGCCCCAGCCCACAGGAAAGGCTGGGTGTGCTCTGAGTTTATCTTCTCTGCCCCAAACTGAACTCCCCACACATGTCGATTTGAAAGAAACGAGAAACCTTAGGAGTAACCGGCAATGTTAATCAGAGACCATTCTGCCAAGAGAGGCTCCAGCTGAGGCCACAGATACATCTCCTAAAAGCCAGACGCGTTGCTGCCGTGAGTCTCTGGGGGCGTGGCGGGGGTGGGCAGGACTGTGGACGCCAGGACTCCGGACACTGGGCCCGGTGGCTCCAACTCCAACGTCTGGAGAAGGGATCGCTGGGCTTCTCCAACCCCAGGACCCACAAGGCTGTCTCAGGGAGCAGGGGCAGGGGAGCAGGCAAGAGCTCCATAAGTGCCTGGAAAGCAATCTAAACCGTCTAAGCCTTGGAACGTGCACCTTGAGAGCTCAGTCTCTGGGCCACTTCCTTTGCTCCCAGCAGTTCCTGGGATCCCTGGAGAACCATGCTCACTGTGGTTGCTGACTGACACTGCTGGAGAAAGGTGAGACTCTTTGCACCAGAACATCTGGCTGGCAACCCAGGACAAACAGACACACACACACAGCCCTCACATAACAACCCAATAAGCTCCAGTGGCTGCGGGCATCTCTCCTGAGCAGGGCTGGCCGTGGCCACCCCCATTCTCCAGCCCCGGGAGGCCACGACTGCACAGGAAACTCAGCACAGGGGAGGTTTCTCCACAACACCCCAAGGCCTCACACCACCCACCCTGGCCAGCAGCCACCCGCTGGTAGATAACGTTCCCCCTGCCTCTCCCTTCAAGCCTGGGGTTGTGGCCTCCAGGAAAGGAAGATTCAACCAGTTCTCAGTAGACTCTACCCACCCCGTCTCCCCAAACCCCGGTCCAGGCCAGAGGTGAAGGCCAGATAAATGGGCACTGGCCATCTTCTCACAGCAATCTCAGGTCCATGTGGGCACGGCAGAGCTGGGAGGGAACATGAAGGACTGTGCTCCAACCCTGGCTAATGAAAGAGAAACTGCTGCCCAGAAAAGGGAGAAAGGACCAGCTGACGCTGTTCCCCAGGTCAGCAGCAATGCGGAGCTCAGGACCCCCCCGTCCCAGCTATGACCCTCTGCTCGTCCTCTACCCTATGGCTCCCAACCCCCACCCAATGCACAGCCAGTTTATAACTCTTCTTTTCCCTCCCTCTTTATAGCAAGAGTCTGAGCAGACCAGGGACCTGGGCTTGCAGGCCCCAGACTTGTGTGGTGAGCACAACAGAACAAGAGATGGCTCAGATGGTAAAGAATCTGCCTGCAATGCAGGAGACCCGGGTTCAGTCCCTGGGTCAAGATCTCCTGGAGAAGGGAATGGCTGCCCACTCCAGTATTCTTACCTGGAGAATCCTACGGACAGAGAAGCCTAGTGGGCTACAGTCCATAGTTTTGCAAGGAGTTGGACACGACTGAGTGACTAACACACTTTTCACTTTGGTTCTTATCACCAATCAGTGTGTATTACTGAGCACAGCCTCCCACCAGCACCCCTCAAATCTGACAGGGTCCTACCTAGATTGTGTGAGCCAGGGGTGGGCAGGCGTGAGTGCATGTGTGTCCAAAGGGTGGGAGGGACATGGGTATGGGTGTGCAGGGGAAGCTGGGTGTGAGGGATGGGGGGTGGTGGCAGCAGGAAAGTCAAGGGCAGAGTCGCCCCCTCCCGCAGGCACTGGGGGGCTCCCTGGAACCTCAGGATCTGAGCTGAACTTGCTCAGAGGGCTGCTCCTCATCATGTCCTTGGCCAGGCCCAGCCTGCCCCACAGAAGGGCCTTGGCCCCCAGCAAGGTGACTTGCTTCTTCCCCCTCAGTGGCTGCCCTGCTCAGTGGGCAGGAGGAAGCCAGAGGCAGAGAAGGAGAAGTTCTAAGTGGCTTCCTGTGGGGCTGCAGGAGTAGGGGTTCTCACACGGCCTGGGTTTCTAAGGAGGAAGAGCGGTGGGGGCACTGAGCGTGCAGGCCAGGTTTGCAAACAAGCAGGAAGTTTTCCTGGAGCACAAGCCGTCAAAACAGAATTCTTTCGCTGGGTAATGTTTTCCTCCCTGCCCCTGCCACCCGAGCTCAAACAGGTCTGGTGTTGTTTTCATAACCTGGGAGAGGAAACGAGCCCCTTGCAGCAGAGACCTCGGGCGCCAAACCAAACCTCTCAACAGATACTCCCACTGGTTTCCCGTTCCCGAGTGGAGGGCAGGGCCACCGTGGCAAGTTTGGGTAGAGACTTGCTCCACGCTCCCATGTGCTCCTGCTTGCCAGCCCCAGCCAGCTCCTTGCGCCAGCATCCGACTCTGGCCTGGGGCATGTGGCTGGGGGAAGCAGCCATGGTCCCCTGTCTTGGATGTGTGTGGTGAGTTGGGAGCCACGAGCGTTGCCTGGGTGCGCGGTGTGAACCAGTCACTTTGCATAAACAACCAAACTTAATTTAACCTCCACCGCAACCTTCTGAGATGCTACTGGCATCCTCACTTGCACAGGAGGAAACAGGCTCAGAGAGGTCCAGGAACTTGCCTGAGGTGACACAGGTAGTGAGGGGCTGGGCCAAGATTGGAACACAGGTCTGTCTGAACCCAGCACTCTTCCCACTCCACTCCCGAGCCTTCCCCAAACCTCGCTGGAGCGTAAATCTCCTTGCCAAGTTCAGGGTGTACAGCGGGGACTGCTAGCCTAGACTGGAACACCAGTGACTGAGAGCCAAATCCACGGGCAGGGCCTGACCAGACATCCCATCCGTGCTGCTCAGACCAAGAGGAGGACTCGAGGCGAGAGCGGAAGCAGTCCAGGGCGTCTCCGGCAAGCACTCACCTTCCTGCAGCTTCACGCTCTGGAGGTAGAGGGGGTTCCTCAGGACACTGCAGCGGCCCGGCTCGTCCTCCTTGGTGAAGAGCAGCAGGTCTGAGTAGGCAAACAGCGTCACCTGCATGGCGAGAGAGCAAACAGAGCCAGCTGCCCAACTGTCTCAGAGGCCAGGGCTACAGGCTCCCCTGGAGGGCCAGGGAACAAGTTGCCATCATTTCGTGTCTCTGTCATCTTGGGCAGAACCAGGAGCAGACGCTCAGTGTGCCTGCTCCTCATAGTGGGAAAAACTAACAGAATAAAAATCAGCCTTCATCCTCAGTCTCCAGGCCTGATGACCTCTGCCTGCCTGTCAACACAGTAAATGGATGGGGAAAAGTGGAAACCGTGACAGATTTTCCTGGCCTCCAAAATCACTTCGGATGGTGACTGCAGCCATGAAATTCAGACACTTGCCCCTGGGACGGAAAGCTATGACAAACCTAGACAGCATATTAAAAAGCAGAGACATTGCTTTACTGACAAAGGTCTGTCTAGTCAAAGCTATGGTTTTTCCACTGGTCATGTACGGATATAAGAGTTGGACCATAAAGAAGGCTGAGCACTGAAGAATTGATGCTTTCAAACTGTGGTGCTGGAGAAGACTCTTGAGAGTCCCTTGGACTGCAAGGAGATCCAACCAGTCAATCCTAAAGGAGATCAACTCTGAATATTCATTGGAAGGACTGATGTTGAAGCCGAGGCTCCAATACTTTGGCCACTTGATGCAAAGAGCCAACTCACTGGAAAAGACCCCGATGCTGGGAAAGATTGAGGACAGAAGGAGAAGGGGACAAAAAAGAATGAGATGGTTGGATGGCATCACTGACTCAATGGACATGAGTTTGCACAAACTCCAGGAGATAGTGAAGGGCAGGGGAGCCTGGTGTGCTGCAGTCCATAGGGTCACAAAGGTTCAGACATGACTGAGTAACTGAATAACAACAAGCCTCTCAACAGCCAGACACCCCACAGGCCCACCTTCCTGACCAAATGCCTCTGCAATCTGCAGACCCAGGCCCTCGGCTTGGAAGCCACCTTGAGCTGCAAGAGATACCACAGTCACATGCGTCCTCCTCTAAGTGTCTGGCTGAAGAGCACTAGACTTGGAGTCAGAACTCGAGGCTCCTGTCCCACTAAGCAGCCATGAACACTTGGTGAAGTCCCCAAATCCCTTCAGCCTCCGTTTTCTCATCTGAGAAAACCATGCAAACAGGGAGAAAGTCCCTGCCGGACTCCCTACAGGATTCTTTCACAAGCTCTGTGTAGACTATGAGTTGAGGCACCATGCCATATGCATGTTCTTACCAAGTTCCTTGCAGATAATTTCAGGTGCATCCAGGCACAATCACATCAAGAAAAAGTCAGTTACTTACGCTCCAATACAGACACGCACAGAACTTTTATCTCTCTGATGCATTAGCTGCTCCAAAAATAAAGGAGAAAGATATTTTTAGACATTATAGGTAAACCACCAGGCATGCTCCACATAGTTTTATGCTAAAAAAAAAAATCCACTTGATCCGCTAATGCCAGTAAAGATTACACTGAGCTTTGTTTTGCAAATCCTGCAGTGGCCTTTAGTCAAAAAGGCAATAAAAAATCCTATTTTAGATTCTCTGAAGAAAACAAAATATTATTAATTATATGGACTTCCCTTTGAGGTATCAAAATCTGACATTTCGCATCATCTGGAGGAGGAAGAGTCTGCCAGAGGGTCGGCATGCACTACAGAAGGGCCACGGTGTGTGTGTGCTGGCTTGTTGCTCAGATTCAGACGGTCAACATGCTGCCATTTAGCTGTCAGACTGTTGGAGATGACCTAACAACTCCACCTCTAAGACTCTAGCCTATAGAAATTCTTACAAGGACATATAAATATGAACGTGTCCTCAGTAGCACTTTTGTAATGAAAAAAAAAAAAGAACATAAATGCCCATTAAGAGAACATGAATAAACTAACTGATGCTGCCTTCATATGGTAGAAGTTTATGCAACTATTAAAAGAATAAAACAGAGCTATGTGGGCAGAAATGGAAATCTGTTTGTCATAAACCGGAATACTGCAATGTGCAAAAGTACCTAGCATATAATCCAAATTTGTAAAGCAGAACTGTAAGTCTGTCTATCTTTTTGAAAAGCATTTATTTCTTTGGCTGGATTGGGTCTTAGTTGTGACGTGAGGGACGCTTGTCGCATCAGTTGGGCTCAGCAGTTGTGGTCCATGGGCTCAGCTGCTCAGCAGCACGTGGGATCTTAGTTTCTGACCACAGATGGACCCCACGGTGCCTGCATTGGATGGTGGACTCTTAACCACTGACCGCCAGGGAAGCCCCAGAAATCTGTCTATATTTCTACATACTTTCATGTCTAAGGTACTCATCACAGTCTTCACTGTGGGGAGGATTTTTCTTTATACAGTTGTTTGGTTTGCATTATTTGGCAATGAGAACCTGTTACTTTTATAATTTAAAAACACGTGTTTTTCTTAGGATGACTTGGCACAGAGAGATTTGACAGAATCCGGGCCACAGAGACAACAGAGGGCACCCTTGAACAGGAGGCTCCCCAGGGGGCTCTGGCTTCTCTGACGGGACCAAACATGAGGACTCTTGAGCACTGGGCTGGAAGGGATCCTGGTGGGGACCCTCTCCAACCCACTTCCCATCACAGCCCTGACCCAACACGGCCCACAGAAGTCTCCATTTATTGAGCACTTACTTTCTGCTCGGTGGATCCTGACTTGTAAACAACATCATTGCCCTCTTGGATAGAGGAGGATCCTGTATCTCTGAGAGGTTAAGTGACCTGTCGGAGGCCACACAGGTAGGGACGGACCAGTGCCCAGGTCTGGCTGACCCCAGAGCTCTCACCATGTGGGGAGGCAGCCGTGGGGGCTGCCAGGGGGCTCCCCACGCTTGCTCCAAGGGTCAAGAGTTGAGGGCTTGTTTGGTTAGGAAATCCCTGCAACTTAAAGGATCACTAATCCCACATGGTCCTAACCAAACTTCTTCCCAGCAGTCTTACCTACAGCTATCCCATCCCTGAACGTGAAAGAATCCAAGCTGGAACCCAGAGAGAGGGGCGATAGAGACAAGACCGTGAAGTTAAGGGAGGGGAAGAACATGGGCTAGAACTCAGAAGGATTTTAGGTGCTGGTTCCTGAGAAGAAGACAGCATCCAAGCAGCGGAAAAGAGAAAGGCCCTGCACGAGGCGCACAGGAGGCGAAGCCTTGGGCTCCCCTGACGACTCAGTGGGAATCTGGAAGCGGCCTCGGACCCACAGGGGAGCTGGCAGGGGAGGGGTCAGAGGCGACAGTCTGCGAGGAGACTAAAAAGTGAAAAAGCAAACCCAGCCCCAGCCCACGAGAGCCAGCTGGAGGGCACTTGGAAGAGCCACTAGCAAGGTGAGAAACGACCCAAGCCGCTGCTCTGGCCCAGATTCCCAGAGCTGAGAATGTGGTCTAGACAGGAAGTGATTAAGGCCTGAATGAAGAATTTCCCCAAAAGTCAGGTCAGGGAAAGGACAGAGCCGGCGCACAGTGGGAGGCAGCACAGGGAGGCCAGCGTGCCCCTCTCCCACCTCCCCAGCAGCCCAAGAGCAGTGACGGCCACACCCCAGCGGCCAGCTCGCCTCCCACAAGAGGCCGTGGGGGCTGCCAGGGGGCTCCCCACACTTGCTCCAAGGACACTTCTGTTTTCCCAAAGGGTCAAGAGTTGAGGGCTTGTTTGGTTAGGAAATCCTTGCAACTTAAAGGATCACTAATCCCACCTGGTCCTAACCAAGCTTCTTCCCAGCAGTCTTACCTAAGGGCAGGTTGGCAGAAAAGATCTTGGTGCCTGAGTTAATGGTAAACTCAGTGAGTCAGTGTGTTAGTTAGGGTGTGTCCCTGAGCCCCACGGAGCTCCTGGAACCTCCAGCACAGGGCCTGGCTCCATTGCAGACGCTCGATAACCAGGATTTGAATGCAGAAATGAGGCTGTGCCCAAACGCTGGCTTGGTCTCGGGGCACACTAATNACTCTGAATATTCATTGGAAGGACTGATGTTGAAGCCGAGGCTCCAATACTTTGGCCACTTGATGCAAAGAGCCAACTCACTGGAAAAGACCCCGATGCTGGGAAAGATTGAGGACAGAAGGAGAAGGGGACAAAAAAGAATGAGATGGTTGGATGGCATCACTGACTCAATGGACATGAGTTTGCACAAACTCCAGGAGATAGTGAAGGGCAGGGGAGCCTGGTGTGCTGCAGTCCATAGGGTCACAAAGGTTCAGACATGACTGAGTAACTGAATAACAACAAGCCTCTCAACAGCCAGACACCCCACAGGCCCACCTTCCTGACCAAATGCCTCTGCAATCTCCAGACCCAGGCCCTCGGCTTGGAAGCCACCTTGAGCTGCAAGAGATACCACAGTCACATGCGTCCTCCTCTAATTGTCTGGCTGAAGAGCACTAGACTTGGAGTCAGAACTCGAGGCTCCTGTCCCACTAAGCAGCCATGAACACTTGGTGAAGTCCCCAAATCCCTTCAGCCTCCGTTTTCTCATCTGAGAAAACCATGCAAACAGGGAGAAAGTCCCTGCCGGACTCCCTACAGGATTCTTTCACAAGCTCTGTGTAGACTATGAGTTGAGGCACCATGCCATATGCATGTTCTTACCAAGTTCCTTGCAGATAATTTCAGGTGCATCCAGGCACAATCACATCAAGAAAAAGTCAGTTACTTACGCTCCAATACAGACACGCACAGAACTTTTATCTCTCTGATGCATTAGCTGCTCCAAAAATAAAGGAGAAAGATATTTTTAGACATTATAGGTAAACCACCAGGCATGCTCCACATAGTTTTATGCTAAAAAAAAAAATCCACTTGATCCGCTAATGCCAGTAAAGATTACACTGAGCTTTGTTTTGCAAATCCTGCAGTGGCCTTTAGTCAAAAAGGCAATAAAAAATCCTATTTTAGATTCTCTGAAGAAAACAAAATATTATTAATTATATGGACTTCCCTTTGAGGTATCAAAATCTGACATTTCGCATCATCTGGAGGAGGAAGAGTCTGCCAGAGGGTCGGCATGCACTACAGAAGGGCCACGGTGTGTGTGTGCTGGCTTGTTGCTCAGATTCAGACGGTCAACATGCTGCCATTTAGCTGTCAGACTGTTGGAGATGACCTAACAACTCCACCTCTAAGACTCTAGCCTATAGAAATTCTTACAAGGACATATAAATATGAACGTGTCCTCAGTAGCACTTTTGTAATGAAAAAAAAAAAAGAACATAAATGCCCATTAAGAGAACATGAATAAACTAACTGATGCTGCCTTCATATGGTAGAAGTTTATGCAACTATTAAAAGAATAAAACAGAGCTATGTGGGCAGAAATGGAAATCTGTTTGTCATAAACCGGAATACTGCAATGTGCAAAAGTACCTAGCATATAATCCAAATTTGTAAAGCAGAACTGTAAGTCTGTCTATCTTTTTGAAAAGCATTTATTTCTTTGGCTGGATTGGGTCTTAGTTGTGACGTGAGGGACGCTTGTCGCATCAGTTGGGCTCAGCAGTTGTGGTCCATGGGCTCAGCTGCTCAGCAGCACGTGGGATCTTAGTTTCTGACCACAGATGGACCCCACGGTGCCTGCATTGGATGGTGGACTCTTAACCACTGACCGCCAGGGAAGCCCCAGAAATCTGTCTATATTTCTACATACTTTCATGTCTAAGGTACTCATCACAGTCTTCACTGTGGGGAGGATTTTTCTTTATACAGTTGTTTGGTTTGCATTATTTGGCAATGAGAACCTGTTACTTTTATAATTTAAAAACACGTGTTTTTCTTAGGATGACTTGGCACAGAGAGATTTGACAGAATCCGGGCCACAGAGACAACAGAGGGCACCCTTGAACAGGAGGCTCCCCAGGGGGCTCTGGCTTCTCTGACGGGACCAAACATGAGGACTCTTGAGCACTGGGCTGGAAGGGATCCTGGTGGGGACCCTCTCCAACCCACTTCCCATCACAGCCCTGACCCAACACGGCCCACAGAAGTCTCCATTTATTGAGCACTTACTTTCTGCTCGGTGGATCCTGACTTGTAAACAACATCATTGCCCTCTTGGATAGAGGAGGATCCTGTATCTCTGAGAGGTTAAGTGACCTGTCGGAGGCCACACAGGTAGGGACGGACCAGTGCCCAGGTCTGGCTGACCCCAGAGCTCTCACCATGTGGGGAGGCAGCCGTGGGGGCTGCCAGGGGGCTCCCCACGCTTGCTCCAAGGGTCAAGAGTTGAGGGCTTGTTTGGTTAGGAAATCCCTGCAACTTAAAGGATCACTAATCCCACATGGTCCTAACCAAACTTCTTCCCAGCAGTCTTACCTACAGCTATCCCATCCCTGAACGTGAAAGAATCCAAGCTGGAACCCAGAGAGAGGGGCGATAGAGACAAGACCGTGAAGTTAAGGGAGGGGAAGAACATGGGCTAGAACTCAGAAGGATTTTAGGTGCTGGTTCCTGAGAAGAAGACAGCATCCAAGCAGCGGAAAAGAGAAAGGCCCTGCACGAGGCGCACAGGAGGCGAAGCCTTGGGCTCCCCTGACGACTCAGTGGGAATCTGGAAGCNTATGCAACTATTAAAAGAATAAAACAGAGCTATGTGGGCAGAAATGGAAATCTGTTTGTCATAAACCGGAATACTGCAATGTGCAAAAGTACCTAGCATATAATCCAAATTTGTAAAGCAGAACTGTAAGTCTGTCTATCTTTTTGAAAAGCATTTATTTCTTTGGCTGGATTGGGTCTTAGTTGTGACGTGAGGGACGCTTGTCGCATCAGTTGGGCTCAGCAGTTGTGGTCCATGGGCTCAGCTGCTCAGCGGCACGTGGGATCTTAGTTTCTGACCACAGATGGACCCCACGGTGCCTGCATTGGATGGTGGACTCTTAACCACTGACCGCCAGGGAAGCCCCAGAAATCTGTCTATATTTCTACATACTTTCATGTCTAAGGTACTCATCACAGTCTTCACTGTGGGGAGGATTTTTCTTTATACAGTTGTTTGGTTTGCATTATTTGGCAATGAGAACCTGTTACTTTTATAATTTAAAAACACGTGTTTTTCTTAGGATGACTTGGCACAGAGAGATTTGACAGAATCCGGGCCACAGAGACAACAGAGGGCACCCTTGAACAGGAGGCTCCCCAGGGGGCTCTGGCTTCTCTGACGGGACCAAACATGAGGACTCTTGAGCACTGGGCTGGAAGGGATCCTGGTGGGGACCCTCTCCAACCCGCTTCCCATCACAGCCCTGACCCAACACGGCCCACAGAAGTCTCCATTTATTGAGCACTTACTTTCTGCTCGGTGGATCCTGACTTGTAAACAACATCATTGCCCTCTTGGATAGAGGAGGATCCTGTATCTCTGAGAGGTTAAGTGACCTGTCGGAGGCCACACAGGTAGGGACGGACCAGTGCCCAGGTCTGGCTGACCCCAGAGCTCTCACCATGTGGGGAGGCAGCCGTGGGGGCTGCCAGGGGGCTCCCCACGCTTGCTCCAAGGGTCAAGAGTTGAGGGCTTGTTTGGTTAGGAAATCCCTGCAACTTAAAGGATCACTAATCCCACATGGTCCTAACCAAACTTCTTCCCAGCAGTCTTACCTACAGCTATCCCATCCCTGAACGTGAAAGAATCCAAGCTGGAACCCAGAGAGAGGGGCGATAGAGACAAGACCGTGAAGTTAAGGGAGGGGAAGAACATGGGCTAGAACTCAGAAGGATTTTAGGTGCTGGTTCCTGAGAAGAAGACAGCATCCAAGCAGCGGAAAAGAGAAAGGCCCTGCACGAGGCGCACAGGAGGCGAAGCCTTGGGCTCCCCTGACGACTCAGTGGGAATCTGGAAGCGGCCTCGGACCCACAGGGGAGCTGGCAGGGGAGGGGTCAGAGGCGACAGTCTGCGAGGAGACTAAAAAGTGAAAAAGCAAACCCAGCCCCAGCCCACGAGAGCCAGCTGGAGGGCACTTGGAAGAGCCACTAGCAAGGTGAGAAACGACCCAAGCCGCTGCTCTGGCCCAGATTCCCAGAGCTGAGAATGTGGTCTAGACAGGAAGTGATTAAGGCCTGAATGAAGAATTTCCCCAAAAGTCAGGTCAGGGAAAGGACAGAGCCGGCGCACAGTGGGAGGCAGCACAGGGAGGCCAGCGTGCCCCTCTCCCACCTCCCCAGCAGCCCAAGAGCAGTGACGGCCACACCCCAGCGGCCAGCTCGCCTCCCACAAGAGGCCGTGGGGGCTGCCAGGGGGCTCCCCACACTTGCTCCAAGGACACTTCTGTTTTCCCAAAGGGTCAAGAGTTGAGGGCTTGTTTGGTTAGGAAATCCTTGCAACTTAAAGGATCACTAATCCCACCTGGTCCTAACCAAGCTTCTTCCCAGCAGTCTTACCTCAGGGCAGGTTGGCAGAAAAGATCTTGGTGCCTGAGTTAATGGTAAACTCAGTGAGTCAGTGTGTTAGTTAGGGTGTGTCCCTGAGCCCCACGGAGCTCCTGGAACCTCCAGCACAGGGCCTGGCTCCATTGCAGACGCTCGATAACCAGGATTTGAATGCAGAAATGAGGCTGTGCCCAAACGCTGGCTTGGTCTCGGGGCACACTAATCAAGTCTGTGACTTCTGGGAGCAGGTGTGACGAGGACAGTTCAGGATGTGGGGTTGGATCAGTTCGTGGAGCATGCCCAGAGAAGAGAGGGGACAAAGAACCAAGCGGGAACATTCTAGGAGGTAAGATTTCTGTCGCGCACCAGGGAGAACTTGAGACAAATTAGCACTCTCTAGTAAGAAAACCACTGTCCAGAGGGACTGCCTCTGCAGACTCAAGACCAGGCTGGAAGACAATCAGCAGGAAAGTTCCAGGGAAGCAGTTAGAACGGATGACTCCTGTGGACCCAGCCTTCACTGTGGTTCTCCAAACTTATCCAAACCCCTCTTGAACTGCTTTGTATTTTTGGCCCAAATAGCATGACAGACTACCAAGATCCAAATATTTGCTTCCTATCATATTTCAAGAAAAAGGAGTGTCTTATTTTTACGTGTCTTCAAATCTCTTCTTTCAGTCTTCAGAAGGCGTCTCTTAGTTCTAGGGCTGCAAATACCCACTGGATGAAGAACTCTTGGATAGACTGTTAACTATTATCAGACCCTGGCTTCAACTTGTTTGTTAATTTGTTTTTAAACAAACACACCAGAGGCAGCATGGAATCCTGGAAAGCACTGCTGAGCCAGAGAGATCCCAAGTGCTAACTGTGGCTACACCTTTTTGGAGCCTTGAGACTCTTGCATGCATGCTAAGTTGCTCCGGTTGTGTCCAACACTTAATGACCCCATGGACTGTAGCCCACCAGGCTCCTCTGTCCATGGGATTCTCCAGGCAAGAATACTGGAGGGGGTTGCTGTGCCCTCCTCCAGGGGATCTTCCCAACCCAGGGATCAAATCCACATCTCTTATGTCTCCTGCGTTGGCAGGTGGGTTCTTTACCCCTAGTGCCACCATGGGAAGCCCATTAGGTGCCAGTTAATCTCACTGGAGGCTTAGTTTCATCTACTGATTGGAGTCAAATGTTCCTGTCTTCAGGAAGCTGCAAGAATTCATCAGGATCAGGATTTTCCTGGTGGTCCATTGTCTAAGACTCCATGCTCCCAATGTAAGGGGCCCAGGGTTCGATCCCTGCTCAGGGAACTAGATCCCTGTTCAGGGAACAAGTCGCAACCAAAAGACCCTGAATGCCACAATGTAGACCCAGCACAGTCAGATTAACAATTAAATATTTCAGAAAAAAAAAAAAGAGTTAACTGGGATCAAGTATGGAATATGAAAGTGAAGTCGCTCAGTCGTGTCCGACTCTGCAATCCCATGAGGAGCCTGGTAGGCTACAGTCCATGGGGTTTTCCAGGCAAGAATACTGGAGTGGGTTGTCATTTCCTTCTCCAGGGGATCTTCTCAACCCGGGGACTGAACCCCGGTCTCCCGCATTGTAGGCAGACACTTCTCCGTCTAAGCCAGCAGGGGCCCAGCATGGAAAATGCGTACACAATAAGGCTATACACGAAGAGTTTAATGTTTGTGGGCTTAATGGTGAGTGAGTGAGGGAACAAAAGAGCACATTTGGACACACAGGGGTACTCCGGGGTGGCTGCCGCTTCTCACTGTCTTCTCCTGAGTCTTGTGAATTTGTGGCCACACTTCCATTTCTGACCTTTGCTACCTGACTGAGCTCTACTACACACTTACTCACCAAGAACAGCTCCAAGGGACTCCCTGTTCTTAGAACTGAAATCCCCCTCGACAGATGAAGTTTTACTCCCATGGAGGCAATTCAGAAGCTATGCCAAGGTTCTTAAGAAGGTTCTGGAAGAGGAGGTCCAGAAATGTGGTAAGCAATACCAGCATGGTGGAAATAAGCCTGCGGTCTCCCCAGGGAAACCCCCCTGAAAGAGACACTGCTCACTTGGAAAATATGAGTTCTGGTCTGCTTGTCGAACAAACAAAGCAATAGCAGCCTGCTTGCGCCACAGCTACACAAAACGTCCAGAATGCGGAGGCCGAAACACCCTTCGAGATCAGCCGACCTCAGACCCTGCCATGGCCGCCTCAGACACACACCCACCCCCACCACTCAGATGGGAAGACTGAGGAAGAAGGAAGAAGTCTTAAGTGAGCCAGCAGCAAAACAGAGCTGGCTGTAATCTTTCTGCCTTCAAGTTTCCTGATCTTTCCACCACCGAAAGCTGCCTCTCAACTCAGCCAAACCAGACTCCCAGCTCTGAATCAGGGCCTGATTGGCAACAAGCCCCCATTCTCTCTTCAAGGCTCTCAGGAAACCAGTCAGATCCCAGGGTTCCAACCTCTGTTCCCAAGTAGACTTAAACTCACAAAGACTGAGCCGGAACCTGGCCAACTCTGGGGACTGTGGAGGTGAGTGAAGTCCCCCCAGTAAGAGAGACGCCAGCTCCTAGGAAGAGCAGCGTGGCCTCCACACCCAGGCCTCTGTGGACTGAGCTAGCACCATAGAGAGATCATAGACTTATCCCTCAAAAGAGGATTTTTGGTTTGGGTTAATACACACCCAGAGAACCCAAGTAATGGATGCCCTTCTAAAAATTCTCTTTGGCTAACAGCTTTAATCTTCTCACCCATAATGTCATTCATCACAGCTGGGGTGAACTGCCATCTCTTCTGCTCCTTAGAGGAAGCTGGGGTAAACAGTGGAATTAGGGGTTGGGAAAACCTTCTGACCACCAAAGATCGACTATATAGCTTTGAGAGGTGGTGAATTCCCTGTCACTGGATGTATCTAAGGAAAAGTTGGGAAGCCATTTGGTAGAGGAGAGCACGGAAGATTTTTCAGGTCTTTCCTACCCTGACTGTACAATTCTGCAACTATCAAGAAGAGGGGAAATGTGGGGGCCTGGAAGACGGCTGGTGAAGCCCACCGGAAACCTCACCTGGGGAAGGAGAGTGTCTTACCTCGGCAGCCTTGTTTCGCCCCTCGTACAGCAGCAGCTCCTCCGACAACAGGAGGGTCCGGGCGGGGTTGCAGAGATCTAAAGGCTGTAAACAAAGGCAATCGTTCAAAGAGGCCTGGTGGAGAAGGTGGGTGGGGGCGAGGGGGAGGCAGCCTGCCAAAGCCAGCCGCAGAAGACTGCCAGCCCTGCCCCCACACCCCAAGAAGCCACACGCCCCCTCACACACAGACAGAAACAGAAAGACACAGGCGCTCATCCTGGGCGGAACTGCCGCTGCGACCTTCCCCACCAGCCTTCACACACTTGCCGCAGGAAGTCGGACCACATGGCCGGGCCTCCCCGCCAACCACCCCCAGCTCCCCGACTGCACTGAGCTCCCGGGCCCTCCCAGCCCCCACACTCCCTCCTCTCTCCTATTCATGCTGTCAGGCCCAGGCTCTCAGGACACCTCTGGCAGTATCCTAAGAGCCTCAGGCCAAGTTTGGTCACTTGAGTGCCTTCGAAGGCCAGGTCAATCCCTGCTCCACATTCATTAACACACTTGAGTTCACTGACTCCTTCTCTGTTGTCAGTTCCCAGGGACCAAGTCTCACCCAAACGTCTCACCCTANTCCCAGCCCCCACACTCCCTCCTCTCTCCTATTCAAGCTGTCAGGCCCAGGCTCTCAGGACACCTCTGGCAGTATCCTAAGAGCCTCAGGCCAAGTTTGGTCACTTGAGTGCCTTCGAAGGCCAGGTCAATCCCTGCTCCACATTCATTAACACACTTGAGTTCACTGACTCCTTCTCTGTTGTCAGTTCCCAGGGACCAAGTCTCACCCAAACGTCTCACCCTAGTCCATGACCCTGCCCCATACCCAGTGCGGAGCCCCACCTCCCACTCTTAGTGGGAAAGAACCCTCCTGCCAATCCAGGAAACATAAGAGGTGCAGCTTCAGTCCTTGGATTGGGCAGATTCCCTGGAGGAGGGCATGGCAAGCCACTCCACTATTCTTGCCTGGAAAATACCATGGACAGAGGAGCCTGGTGGGCTACCGTCCATAGAGTCACATGGAGTCAGACACGACTAAAGCGACCTAACCCACACAGGAAAGCACATATGGGCGGTAAAACTAAAGAGAAGCAAGGAAATGATTATCACAAAGTCAGACTAGTGGGTACATCTCTGGGCGAGGAGGGTATTATAATCAGGAAGAGAGACACATGGCCTCTGAGGTGGTGGCAATGGTCTAGGCTTTTTTCTTAGTGGATATCTACTTTATAATTACACATTAAACTGTCCATTTAAGTGTTACGCCATTTTTGGCTTATATATTTTACAACTCAAAAGTTTTTATGACTTTTTAAAACTAATTTTAATTTTTTGATAAAAATTTTAAAATGAAAAATAGGCCCTGTGGATTCCAAGACTTTTGTGGTTACATCCCAAGAAAGAGAAGAGGTGGAAAGAATGGCAAAGGACAGACCCTGCCTACGGAGCTGTCTGGGGAGACGCACGTCACCTGCCAGAGATATGCTGCACGCATCCTAAAAAGTATGAATTCAAAGATCCACTGACCAGTGACAGGCCCAGAAGGAGGCTAAGGAGAGCAGAGAAGGCAGGCATGGTCAGAAATGAAGCTCTTGGGGCCATGCTTTCTCTAGGTTGCTGATGAGAGGACAAACCCAGAGTCTTTCTGGAAAGCAATTTGTCAAAATATGCATAAGAACCTTTAAGATGTTTATGACCGATGACCCAGTCGTTTCACTCCTAGGAATCTCTCCCAAGGAAAATAATCTGAGAGGCAATTCACGCATGAGGATTTTCATCACAGTTATTTACAATAACAAACGAGCAGACATAACACAAGTGTCTGAACAGAAGAGAGGACTGGATAAATAGATATGAAACATCCGTGTGGTAGTGTCCAACCACGGCAAAACACAGACTCAAAGAATATTGAATGATGTAGGAAATGATCATGCTGCAATTCTTGTTTAAGAAAAGGCAACAGAATAGAAAACGTACAATATAGTCTGGGGTTTTTAATATGATATGCACAGGGTATATATGTGGGCGATAGAATAAATAAAGGCTTGGAAATGGAGAGGAAGAGAAGGGAAACAAGAGAAAAGTAGGAGAAGGGAAGTCTAAACAGTCTCAGGCCACCAGCTACTACTGGCCAGACGTGTTTGCTAAGACCAAGGAGACCAGACAAGATGCGACCTCGAGGCTCGCTCGCTTGGTCATCTCCAAACAACAGCGCTGGAGGAGCCAGGAGCAGAGGCCTCGGCACACAGGCCCTGCGAGACACAGCAGGCAACTGCAGCACGCCCAGAGAAAGGGGAGTGGGAGGGGACCCCCTCGGTGTCGCGCCTCCCTGCCCCTGCTCTCCTGTTCCTCCTCCTGGAAGCCTCTGCTCCCTCCACGTCACCCCCAGCTTCCCGAGCCCCGAGGCTCTTTGGCTTTCCCCCAGTCCTGGAACGAGACACCATCTCTGAGTCCCAGAGCAAAGGGCCGTCTCTCTCTCACCTCCCCCAGAGGGAGCCCTGGGGGTGGGCCGTCAGCTCACCTGGACGAAGACGGGGAACACCAGGACCTTGGGGGCCAGGGTGACGTAGGTGCCATAGCTTGAGTGCGGGGTGTGCGGCCTCATGACAGGGCAGTTCTGGTAGTTCCCGCGGCCCTTCATGGTCTGCACCGTCTTCATCAGCCGACACTTCTTCCCCAGGCCCGTGTAAGACTTCCCTTTACTGGGGCTCCCTGATTCTGTGGAACAGAGATGGGGGTGCACTGTGAGGCATTTCCATCCCCCACCGCCCGCCGCAACGGCATCGCCTCTGCAGAAACAGGGCACACGGTCTCAGTCCATCAGTTGCCATTTCCAATGGCATCTACCTTGAGCCCGGCCCTGAGCAAGGTGCTGAGATGGGGAGACTTCAGAAGCAAGTCTCTCTCACTCTGGGTGGGATACTGACATGCAAACCTCCACCTCCAGGGCGAAGGCAGGGCAGGGAACTGCCAGCTATGACACAGGTGGCCCCGGACCTGAATCAGGCCTGTTGGTTTGGCCTCCTACTTTTACAAACCAGAAAGTCTCTCAGATTTGAAAAAATCGGATCTGACCTCACCAGGGGTGGGGTCACAGACCCATATCAAGCCATCAGTCAGCTGGAGCACTCCGGGTGGCAGAGCACGTGTGCCCCCCCTGGCCTGCATTCCCACCCTGGGCACACTTAGCACCGCTGACTCCCAGGTCCCTCAAACAAAGAGAGTGGAGGTTCTGTCTCTGCAGTGATAGCAGAGACAGTGGGCTTTCCTAGGACATGTGGGGTCGGCCCTCAACTAGCCAAGGGAGCTGGAGCAGCCTGGCTGACTGAGTCAGTCTGGGATAAGGGGTGGCACTGAAGCTCCAGTTACCGGGGAAGCCCACCAGCTCGGAGCCAGAGAAGAAAAGAAGGGGCTTCCCTGGTGGCTCAGACAGTGAAGAATCTGCCTGCAATGCAGGATACCTGGGTTTGATCTCTGGGTAGGGAAGATTCCCTGGAGATGGGAATGGCTACCAACTTCAGTATTCTTGCTGGGAGAATTTCATGGACAGAGGAGCCTGGTGGGCTACAGTCCATGGCGTCACAAAGAGTCAGACACGACCGAGCCAGAGGGCTGCACCCAAATCTCACTTCTCTGCTCCCCGCTTGGTAACCACCAGCAACTCATTTCCCTGCTCAGACTCTTGGTTTCCTCACTGCAGTTACAGCACCAAGCTCATGGGCCAGCCATGCGAACTAAAGGAGGTACTCCAAGTGAAGTCCTAGAACAACGCCTGGGGCCTGGTAATGGCGCCGTGAAAGTGAGCTGCCAACTCATCGTGGTTCTTGTGATTCCTCCACTCAGAAAAGGAAGTTGATCAGGTGCTCCAGGGGCACTGGGAAGCCTCAGCTTCCTCACAGACAGGAAGTACTCCCTGGCGTGGCCATCAGAAATTATTCTCATCAGAAAAGAGAGAAGAGAGGAGAAACGAAAGAAAGAGAATGAACCGACCCCAGGGAAGAGAGCAGGGAGTCCCTCTATAAGGGGACGCTGCAGGACACACGCCCTCCATGGACAAGGAGTGGCACACAGGTCTTTATCGTGTCTCATCCAATGGGTAGAGGTGCACACCACGGAGTATCTAAAAAGTCAGGAATTCTTGGACATAAGCAAGTAGGAGACAAACTTCAGGGTAGTCAAGCTCCACACACACCTGAGCCCCTTCCAAGAGTCCCTGCTGCCAGGCGGGCAACTGACCAGCCCTTCCTGATCTGCTTGCCCAGCCCACTAGGTCTCCTTCCACCGCCCCCAATCCCGGCAGCCAGGGAGTGAACAGGTGACCTGACCCCAGCTATATCTCAGGGAAGCTCCCCACCAACGTGCACTCCAGGGCCTCAGAGGAAAAACCAGCTCAGAAGGTTTCACCCTTGCTTCCTCCACCCACCCTCTGCCCCTTCTCACAGAGAAAGGTGAGAAAAACAAACCATCTCCCCACCCTACACACACACACACAAGTGACCACCCATTGCAGAAGTATCTTGGGGCAGCGCTCAGACTATAATAACCTAAACCACTTCCTTCAAGGAGTCACTTAGAGGAGAAAGGGCATGAGCCAGGATAGGGGTGGGGGCCGGACGCACGGCCAGACACTTTCGCAGCTCCTCATCTGCTCTGACCCTGAACGTCAGCCCCGGAGGGCTCTGTGCTGGCAGCCTCTGCTGAAAGAACCCATCCCGGCCCTCAAGCTCTGCTCTGAGTTTGAGTTAGACCAGACGCCTTAACTGGAACACTGGCCTCGGAGACAGGCTGTGCAACTCTAAACAGGCTCCATCGCCCTCTTAGCCAGAGTGTTCTCCACCGCGATAGAGATAATGCTGACCTAGGGCAGGCAGGGCCTCCCACAAGAGACCTGATGGCACAGGGGTTTGGTGAATGGTATCAGAGTCTGAGGGCACGAAGACTATAAACCCAAGTCGATGAATAATCTACTCATCAAGGCTGGCACTAAGACAAGGATGCTGGGCCACAAACCATGCCGTGAAGGGGAATCCCAGGGCCAGTCTGGGACTAGTCCAATCTGATACAACCAAGCCTAGACCAGACAAGGTGAAACTGCACAGGACTGACAAGGCAAAACAGACCCAACTTAGACGGGTTGGGGAGAAGGCAGTGGCACCCCACTCCAGTACTCTTGCCTGGAAAATCCCATGGGCGGAGGAGCCTAGTAGGCTATAGTCCATGGGGTCACGAAGAGTCGGACACGACTGAGCAACTTCACTTTCACTTTTCACTTTCATGTATTGGAGAAGGAAATGGCAACACACCTCCAGGGTTCTTGCCTGGAGAATCCCAGGGACGGGGAGCCTGGTGGGCTGCTGTCTATGGGGTCGCACAGAGTCGGACACGACTGAAGCGACTTAGCAGCAGCAGCAGGTGGGTTGGGTTTGCTAATGCCAAAATCTGGGTCCTGTGTCCCCTGGTCTGACCTTTAAAGGTATCCACTTCTTTCCTTCCTGAGCCCAGCTGCACAGGGCATTGTAGAATCTTCGCCTTGGGCCTAGAAAGTCATGAGTAAGCCACTCGACACATATCCCTGCCTTCGGGAAGGAAGCAGTCCCATTTTATAGACAAGGCAACTGAGGCCTGGAGTGACTGGAGGACTTGCCTAAGGTCATCTGAACAGTAACTGGTACAAAGTGGGATCACCCCAACCTATGTGGTATGTCTTTGTGTCCCCTGTCCACACACCCTGGATAATGTATAGCAAGTGGGCTTGATTCTTCAAAACTGATTTTTGAAGTATCTGTTTTAAAGAAACAGTCCAAGTTGTAACCCAGCTACTGAGCTCCATGAAGGCAAACTCCTTAACTTTCCCACCTGCTGCCACTTACACCCACTGGTCCAAACCCCAATCTACCCCTTCAACACCTGCTTCACTGACCAAGCACAGTACTTACTCAGCTTCTGAGGAGAGCCCTGGTAGTCATCCCACCCCAGCAGCAGAGAATCTGAGGCTGGGCCACATTCACAGGGCAGGGGACAATGCCGGGGCATCAGTGGGTTGGGAGAAAATGCCAATGACAAGCAGGCAGACACCCCAGGCCCCAGAAGTGCACCAGACCCTGTTCAACTCAGGTTGGCTCAACCCACTCTCCTGAGAGGAGACCAAGAGGCCAGGCAGCCAGGCCAGAGGAGGGGACAGGAGCTGGCAACTCTTGACAGACAGCCTTGGCCTCTGGAGACCCTTAAGTGCGTTTAAGGGAAGATCTGTGCCCTGAATCCCACCCCTCCCTCGGAACCTGAGGACCAGGCGCCAGGAACACTCGATCCCTGGTAAGGAGAAAATAACGTCCTTGAATCCCCAAATAATTATTCTCATGAAGAATAAATGAAGTCAGGTCAAGTTCCTAATATAATGCATTCAAAAGTTACCATTGTTATTAACAGCATCATCATTCCCTCACTTGTCCCTCTCCCACGGCCTGCATGACTGTGCCCGTCTTGGTTTGCTAAGCACTGTACTATCAGAGGGGAACCGAAACCTGGATAGGAGTTAGGACACCAGGAGGCATCTCTCGAGAAGGATCCACACCTGCCCGCCTCCGGGGACACACCTGTCCAACTCCCTTCCCACCTGAGCAGCCTGCAAACCCTCAGTGGCAGCCGAAGTCACTTCCCTTCAGTTGGTCACTCGATTAAAATTCTGTTGAGTACCTGCTGTTTGTTAGACCCCAGGACCAGCACGAGACGCATGGAGAGGAGCAGGCCTAGGCCCTGCCCTTAATGGGGTCACCGTTTAGCAGTGAGGTCTCCTCTCTAACCTAATGCCCCGACTAAAAGCTTTCTTTAAAACTCAGTGTTGAAACATTACCAGACTTCTCTCTGGAAGGAACACAGATTCACTTCCAACCAATCAAGCCCAAATACCCAAATACCCAACCTGGAGAGAATGAAGATGCCTTCCATTCTCAACCCTGAGCCTGGTGGCAGCCCTTTCCCCAAAAAAGACACCTGCTCTCAGCAAGCATCTTCGTGCTACTGACAGAGGGGACTGGGAGGGAGCAGGTCGGCAAGTGGCTGGGAAAAGGCCATTCTCAAGGCAGGAGGTCAAAGGGCATTCTGTGGGCTCTGAAGGAAGGGCTCAAGGAAATCAGGGTCAGTGCCATGGACCACCAGGCAAGGCCGATCTCAGCCTTCCAGATCCCATCTGGCCTTCAGCCTGTGCAGACAGGACCTAAAACAACACCCAGCCCACTCCAGCANCTTAAGTGCATTTAAGGGAAGATCTGTGCCCTGAATCCCACCCCTCCCTCGGAACCTGAGGACCAGGCGCCAGGAACACTCGATCCCTGGTAAGGAGAAAATAACGTCCTTGAATCCCCAAATAATTATTCTCATGAAGAATAAATGAAGTCAGGTCAAGTTCCTAATATAATGCATTCAAAAGTTACCATTGTTATTAACAGCATCATCATTCCCTCACTTGTCCCTCTCCCACGGCCTGCATGACTGTGCCCGTCTTGGTTTGCTAAGCACTGTACTATCAGAGGGGAACCGAAACCTGGATAGGAGTTAGGACACCAGGAGGCATCTCTCGAGAAGGATCCACACCTGCCCGCCTCCGGGGACACACCTGTCCAACTCCCTTCCCACCTGAGCAGCCTGCAAACCCTCAGTGGCAGCCGAAGTCACTTCCCTTCAGTTGGTCACTCGATTAAAATTCTGTTGAGTACCTGCTGTTTGTTAGACCCCAGGACCAGCACGAGACGCATGGAGAGGAGCAGGCCTAGGCCCTGCCCTTAATGGGGTCACCGTTTAGCAGTGAGGTCTCCTCTCTAACCTAATGCCCCGACTAAAAGCTTTCTTTAAAACTCAGTGTTGAAACATTACCAGACTTCTCTCTGGAAGGAACACAGATTCACTTCCAACCAATCAAGCCCAAATACCCAAATACCCAACCTGGAGAGAATGAAGATGCCTTCCATTCTCAACCCTGAGCCTGGTGGCAGCCCTTTCCCCAAAAAAGACACCTGCTCTCAGCAAGCATCTTCGTGCTACTGACAGAGGGGACTGGGAGGGAGCAGGTCGGCAAGTGGCTGGGAAAAGGCCATTCTCAAGGCAGGAGGTCAAAGGGCATTCTGTGGGCTCTGAAGGAAGGGCTCAAGGAAATCAGGGTCAGTGCCATGGACCACCAGGCAAGGCCGATCTCAGCCTTCCAGATCCCATCTGGCCTTCAGCCTGTGCAGACACGACCTAAAACAACACCCAGCCCACTCCAGCATCAACTCTGACACCTCAGGCCTCCTGGGAGAAGGTGCTGCTTTTGAGACCAGCTTCTCTCACTGGCCCTTAAAGACTAAGGCCACCATTTTCTGAACAATACAGAAAAATCCATTCAAACAGCAGAGACGTTTGTGCACTTCAAAGACAACTATGTTCTGTGTAGCATCGCTCAGTAAACAGGCTGCTACTCAAAACCATTATCTCCCTCATCCCTTCTGACAACCCTCTAAAGTGGGAATTATCAGCCCTGTTTTATAGATAAAGAAACTGAGGTTCAGTGAGGGGTCATCAGTTGTTTAAACTCACACAACTCCAATCTGAGACCTCCCAGTTCTGAGTTCCATGCTTCTTTCCTGTGCCAGCCTGGCCACCGTGCCTACAGCCCCTTATGCTTAGTAACATTGGTTGAGGGGCTTCCCTGGTGGCTCAGTAGTAAAGAATCTGCCTGAAAAGCAGGAGATGCAGGAGACACAGGTTCAATCCCTGGGTCGGGAAGATCCCCTGGAGGAGGGCATGGCAACCCACTCCAGTATTCTTGCCTGCAGAATCCCACGGACAGAGGAGCCTGGTGAGCTGCAGTTCGTGGGGTCACAAAGAGTCGGACTGAAGCGACCAAGCCCACGCACATACAGCGCTGGGTGAATCTCGGCTGAGTGCCTGAGTTCTGAACACTGTCTCCTAGGCTGCTCTGAAAAGACGCCCTCGCCTCCTTCTCAGTTCAGGATCCGAGGAAGAAAGAGAGTGGCTCAGTGAGGGAGGAGAGGTCCCAAGAGGAGACAGTCTGTGTCAGTCTGCTGGGGGGGTCCTGNGCAGTCCGTGGGGACGCAAAGAGTCGGACGGAAGCAACCAAGCCCACGCACATACAGCGCTGGGTAAATCTCAGCTGAGTGCCTGAGTTCTGAACACCATCTCCTAGGCTGCTCTGAAAAGATGCCCTCGCCTCCTTCTCAGTTCAGGATCCGAGGAAGAAAGAGAGTGGCTCAGTGAGGGAGGAGAGGTCCCAAGAGGAGACAGTCTGTGTCAGTCTGCTGGGGGGGTCCTGACTCTGTTGGGAAGGCCTCCCAGCCAGAGGAGGAGGCAGCTGACCTCACCATCTCTCTGGGGCTCAGAGGACAGGGCAGCAGAGGGCAGGGCAGCAGAGGGCAGACTCACCTTCGGGGATGGCATCCTCCTGGTACACAGGCCGCAGCAGCTGCAACGGAAAGACAGAGAACCCCTCAGCCCAGCCATGGGGCAGACAACCAGGCAGGCTGCTCAGCTCTGGCCTGGGGACAGCAGAGAAGCCCCTTAGGGCATGAGGGCAAGCCCACCATCCTGCTAAGGAGCCAAGAGGGGGCTTGTAGGGAACACAGACTCTAGAATCCTCCAGAACATTTGAGTATAATGAGGCTTTAGTTGTCATCAAGTTTAACCCCTTGGCTGGATCCCCATTTCCTTGATGGCAACATGTTCCAAAGCATGGGCTGTGGAACACTGGCCCTAGGGATCTAGCAACTCTGCTACAAAGGCGGATGCCGTCAGGGGAGTGTGAGAACCACTTGGGCGAACAAGGGTGAACCACCTTCCTCACTGCAGATGCCCTCAGGGCCTCAAGCAGGTGAACATGCACTGGGAATCTGCTCCAAGAGGAAGAGGGCAGGAGGTATTTCTCAAGCTTACTTGACCTCAGGACACATTTTACCCAGAGTATCTCAGGGGAACCGTGTCTTGGGATACACACACCCCATCACCCCACCGCACCATCTTGAAGTTCCTTCGACAGGCACTCGCTCACTGCCCACCACGCGGCCCATTCTGCTATGGAAAAGTGCCGTCTGGCAGAAGGCGCTTCCTTCTTTCAAGGTGAAATCTTCCACCCCGTGACATCCCCTGGTCCTGGATCTGTACCCTGAGACCACAAAGACCCAGCTGCTCCCTCTGCCCAGGACAGCCTGACAGGACGGCCCTATGGAGTGACCGCTTACCCGCATCCCTGCTCCCTACGTCATGCCCCTGGGAGGCTCCTCCCAACACAGCTGAGTCTTGGCCTCTTCCTGGCTTCACTCAGGGACCCCAGCCCTTCACCTTCCCGGAAGGGCAGTCCATACCTGGCTGCCGGGGTTCAGCGGGGCCAGGATGATGTAGTTGGGGTCGGTGGGGGCCGTGGCGCGGGACAGCGCGGGCAGGGTGTGCTGGCTCCCGCGCTTGCTCAGCTCGGTGTAGCGCTCCCAGCCGCCGAGCAGCAGCCCATCCGAGCTGTCACACACCAGGTGGCAGCTGTGGCGCTGCTCCGGCCGGGCCTGGGCCCCGTGGGTGCAGTTCTTCTCCCGTTTATTGGGGGGTGACAGGAGGTCGAGGGTCGACTTGCAGGAGGCCCGTCGCAGGACCCCTCCATCTGGCCCTGGCTTGACCTGGGGGACCATGCGCCATACAAGCAGTACGATCTCGCTGGGGCAGCTCCTGGAAGTGGCGGGGAGAGGGGATCACAAAGAGACGCTGAGTCTGCTGCTGCTGCTGCTAAGTCGCTTCAGTCGTGTCCAACTCTGTGCGACCCCTTAGACGGCAGCCCACCAGGCTCCTCCATCCCTGGGATTCTCCAGGCAAGAACGCTGCAGTGGGTTGCCATTTCCTTCTCCAATGCNCTAAGTCGCTTCAGTCGTGTCCAACTCTGTGCGACCCCTTAGACGGCAGCCCACCAGGCTCCTCCATCCCTGGGATTCTCCAGGCAAGAACGCTGCAGTGGGTTGCCATTTCCTTCTCCAATGCAAGCATGCATGTTGAGTCGCTTCAGTCGTGACCAACTCTGTGCGACCCCATGGACAGCAGCCCACCAGGCTCCTCTGCCCACAGGATTCTCCAGGCAAAAATACTGGAGTGGGGTGCCATTTCCTTCTCCAGAAGTTGAGTCTGGGGGAGACCAAAATCAGACAAGGTAGGGGCCTGCGGGGGCAGAAAGGAAGAAGGGGGAAGGGGACAGGGGCAGCCCCCAGCGCTAGAACAGGAAAGGCTGCAGAGGCCAGCTAAAGCAGACACAGCAAAGGGGTCCCTGAGGTCAATTTGAGTTGACCGGCAAGGGCTGGGAAGGGCATTGGTAATAAAGAAAGAAGACCAGATTCAACTAGTGATGTTCCTCCTGAACACAAAGTACAAGCAAGCAAGCCACCTGTGTAAACCCCTCACCCAGTCATTCTAGAAGCAAACCTAAAATGGGGCTGTAACTCAGAGGGTTAAAATTGAGGGGTCCCATGCATTTTAGGGACTTCCCTGGTGGCTCAGATGGTAAAGTGTCCGTCTACAATGCAGGAGACCCAGGTTGGAGCGCTGGGTTGGGAATATCCCCTGGAGGAGGAAATGGCAACCCACTCCAGNCAGCGACCCCATAGACTGTAGCCCGCCAGGTTCCTCTGTCCGTAGTATTTCCCAGGCAAGAATACTGGAGCGGGTTGCCATTTGATGACAGATCATAAAGTCAAGTCAGGAAGGGATTTCCAGTCACTAGATAATCCAGCCTACTCCCTTTACTGGTGAAGAAGTGGGGGCCTGGAGCCACTTGAGATGACAAGCAGGGCGAGATGGGGCTGGGATCAGAGCCCCAGTCTTGATCTCCGACTTGTAGAGCAGAGCCTGGGGAGCCGAGAGCCCCTTCCACCCACTGAGGAAAACGACCCTGACACTCACATCCTTGATGCCAGAGAGGGTCCCTCGGTCCAGCCCAGCTTTGGTTGCTAAGAGAGTGGGCAGGTCACCCCCGTTTCACAGCCTCCATCACCCCATGCACACCTCTCAGGGTTCTCCCTGTGCCCTCACCAAGCCTCTGACAATCACCCCCAGCTTGCTGAGTACTAGGGACATCTCCGAGTATACAAGCCCAGGAAAATCAAACACACCTCGCAACAATGTGCTTGTGTGCAAAGTCTGGCCTGAAGCAGGACTCTCCCAGGCCACCTAGAAACCTGCAGTGTTGATGCTCATGCAATTCCCATGAATCCCCAGGGAGGTTCCCAGGTCACCATCCTCCCTGTGCTCGGCATGTACGGAGAGGGGCCTTTAAGTTCCCCCACTGAAGCCAGAGGAAAGCTGTGAAACTCGGCACAAAGCCACAGAAAACAGACCTAGCAAGTTACTCTAATACTGTACTATCCTATATGGTAGTGAGTAGACACATTGCAATTGAAATTAAAATGCATTCAAATTAAGTAAAATTTAAAATTCAGGTCTTTGGTCATACTAGCCATATTTCAAGTGCTCAGTAGCCATAGGTGACTAGTGGCTGCCGGTTTGAACATCACAACTCTAGACTGTACATTCCATGAGGACAGGGACCTCTGAACTGTGGACAGCTACAGGTCAGCACCTGGCACAAGGCCTGGCCCATGGAGATGTTCAATAAATATCTAAGGAATGAGGTACTTCCCTGGTGGTCCAGTGGCTAAAACTCTGTGCCCCCAAAGTGGGGGGCAGCCAGGTTCAATCCCCCTTCAGGGAACTAGACTCCACGTGGCAACTCAAGATCCCACATGCTGCAACTAAGACCCAGCCCAGCCAAATAAATAAATATTTTTGTAAAAAACCCTAATGAATGAATGAGTGAATGATTTGAGTAAATGAAATGGAAAATGTCTTAGAGATAATAACCCACCTAAATGTCACATGTTCTCACGGAAAACGTCACTGTCCTGTTTTTCCAACGAGGCCACTTGCAGGAGGCAGCCATACCTGAAGCCGTAATTCAGATGCCACCTCTGCCACTTGCTGGCTCGTGGCCATGGAGTGACCTAACATCTCTGAACCTTACACGTCCCGCTCATCTGGGGGACTGGTAGTTAACAACCACCTCAGAGGTGGCAGTGAGGGTCGTTAGGGAACAACAGCAGGCCTGCTCAAGGGCTGGGAGCTTGTTTCTCCCCGTCTGAGCTGTTAGGGAAGACCAGAGATCACCTCCCACGGCCGGCAAAGAGACGGATTTGGATAAATATCCCAGGATCCCCGTGGGAAGGTTCCTCTCCAGATTTGAAGCCCTAAAGAAGTGAGAACCCATCTCATAGTTTCGGGCTCCGTGACACCGGAGTGGTGGGGGCGGCGGGGGGTGGGGGAGGTGCCGAATCTGAAGGGGAACTGGGTCACAGCACTGGGGGGAAGCAAGGGTCTGAGAGGACCTCGGGAAGGAGGATTCGACTTCAAGAGACCAGAAGTCAGTACGACCCAGACGCCTCCATCTCCAGGGACCGGGGCCTGGCTCTCTCCCTACTCCTGCATCAAGTGTGAGTAACCTGAGGAAAGCACAGAACAACCTCTTCAAAATGCACAACTTTCTGGGTTTCCAAGCACCACGTGACCCAGAGTCTCAGGCACCAAATGCTGCCTTGTTCAGGGGTCTCCTGGGCCAAGGGACCGATCAGAAGCAGGTTAGAGCCCAGAGCAGTGCTCAGGGCCCATCAGTCCTGCCCAGGCTTGGGCCCACCTACCTTGAGTTTCTCCCCGTTCTCAGCATCCTCACCTCCCGGCATGCTCAACAACGGTTCTGGAAGGTGACACAGCAGAGTCAGAAAGTCTCTACTGGCATCTAAGTGCCCATCCCACAGGCCACCCTGAGGCCCAGGCCAGGGTGTCAGGCCCACGTGGTGGCCCAGGTCACTGCTGGCCTCCAAGGTGTGGCAGTGCCCCAGCTCGGGCCAGGCAGAGGTCAGGAGCCAGGTCTGTGTGCAGGAAGGGCAGAGCACAAGGCCAAAATCCTCAGGCCCCACAGCAGGGTCCACACGGCCTGTCTGCAGAGGTGGGCGCCCCAAGGTCAGCCAGGCAGCCTGTAGGGGGTCCTAAGACCACTGACCCTGAGGAGGGGGCCATGCAGGAAGGTCCAGAAGCCCAGTCCTCAGTGATCTAGAGGCCAGGGGAGCTGAGCCACTTGGGGTCAGGCCACAACCCTCTCCAAGGAAAGCCCAACCAGAAAAGCAAAGGCGTCATGGACATGAGGCTACGTTCTAGCAGATGCCTGTGAGAAGGTCCTGGACCCAGGGTCTGATGGTGGCCTGGGGTGAGGTGACTCATGCCACAAAACACAGTGACCGATGCTACCTTGTAGGAGGGGAGGAGGCGAGCCCCGGGCCAGCAGTGTCTGGGCAGAACTAAAGGTGGTGTGCTCATACCTCTCAGGGGCCGCAGTCTCCGCCTGGCCACCTTCAGGTGTTTGGTCTGGCCCAGGGCCTCCCCCAGCAGGTAGTACCAGCCATTGATCTCCTGTCATGAGAGAAGGTGTGACATTCTCAGAGAAGGCAGAGGGCACGGGGCAGGCAGCCACTGATCTGCTGAGTGCCTCCCTCAGGAGCAGAATCTCTGCAGGGACAGACACGCAAGCCTCCCTTCCACCAAGGGAGCTGCCGTGCCTGCACCTCCGGGAAGCCCTTCCTGAAGGCAGAGCTGTCCTCCCCTTGTGGATTCCCACCGCCTCTTGTCCCTGAAGAACAAGTCAACTCACAGGCCTGCCTCCCCAGCTATGCTGTACAAGGCTCTGTGATGTGCCTAGCACTGTTCCTAGTACACAGAAAGTGAGACTGTTAGCCACTCATTCATGTCTAACTCTGTGTGACCCCATGGACTATAGCCTGCCAGGCTCTTCTGTTCATGGACTTCTCCAGGCAAGAATACTGGAGTAGGTTACCATCTCCAGGGGATCTTCTCAATCCAGGGATCAAACCTAGGTCTCCCACACTACAGGCAAATTCTTTACCACTGAGCCACCAGAAAAGCCTGGTACACAGAAGGAGCAAAATAAACGCTGACAAAACAGAAGGGAGGGAAGGGAGGTAACCTGAGACTCCTGAACAGGCTCCAGGTGGGGGTGGAGGGCTATCTCCCCCAAAGAAGGAAAGCTAAGGCTGCAGTTAAGATATCTGGGACCCACATGCAGAATAGAGTTCTCAGCCACCTACCCCAGACTTCACTCCCAAGACACAGAGCTGGGTGGCAGGATGGAGCAGGTCACCAGGACATCTCCAGGGATGTGCAAGAGGAGCACTCCCTCCCCTGCTCAGAAGCCTCCAGTGCGGGGAGTGCAGTCCAAGTAGAGGTGGGTAAGGGTCTGGCCAGCCAGAGACAAGGCCCTCCAGATCCCAGAGTCCTCACCTGCCTGAAGGAAAGCCCCACCAGGACACTCACTCCATCCCCGGGCACTAGCTAGGCCCAGAAACACAAGACCTGGCCCACAGCATCAAGGGGATCCTGGAACAGACCATGAGAAGCACCCAGCCTTCATCCTCCAGAGCAGGGGCTGCTCTGAGCTCTGAAGGACCTATCAGTGTCCTTAGAGAAGACACTAGACTCAGCCTCCTGGGAAGACTTGGAGCTGCCTAACAACTGGTCTCTGATATGAAAGAGCTAAGATAGGGGAGCAATGGTCACAAACAGTGTGGTCTCAGTGGGGTACCATCTCACAGACAGAAGCCTCGCCCCAGGGCTTCCAGACAAAAGCCTCTGCCTGTACCAGCCCTGGCCTAGATGGCCTGATTCTGCCAGAAGCTTCCCTTGGACCCACCTTGTCCGGAGTCAGGAGGGACTTCACCCCGAAGCTCATGCAGCCGATAAGTCCACTTTGTCTGGGAGAACAAGAGACGCTCGCATCAGTACCTTCTCATTGCACTATCTCAGGAGGCCAACTCTCAAGTGTAATGTAGGTATGCCTGGTGCACTGCGGTTTACAAAGCACTTTTACCTGCATCATTTCATTTGATCTTTCCAACTCTGTGACTTAGGCTGGAGTGGAGCTATTCTCTCCATTTACAAAGGAAAAAACTGAGGCTGAGTTGATCCCCTTCCTAAGGTCACGGGACTTACAGTGGTTGAGCCCCATTGGAAACCCATTAGAGAAGCTCAGAACTACCGTGGAGGCTTGAGTTGCTCTGGTGCTGTGATCCCCACAGGGAATTTCAGCTCTCCCATCAGCTGGTGATGCTGAATTCAGGAGAAAAGTAATGGGACCTAAAGCTCAAGAAGCTTTGTCTCGGGTCCAGGCAGGAGCTGGTTAGGGCTTAGACAGTTTCAAATCAAGATTCAAACCAACCTGACGCACAAAAGTTCCCAATACCAGTCCGACTTGACTGCCAGCTGGGCAAGTAGCCATGAGCCAAGGTCAGGACTCATGGGAATATCATGCTGTGTCGACAGGCTTGAGTTCAGTTGGATCCTACTTGACTAAGAGTAATTCAAAGTTCCTGAGAAGTGTTCACCGCTGAGTTCCAGTGTCCAACAACCAGGGACGGATCGATACTTGGCAGCTTTCAGTAATGACAGTATGTGCCGTGTGCTTAGCTGTCAGTCATGGCCGGCTCTTTCTGACCCCATGGACTGCAGCACACCATGCTCCTCTGTCCTTAGGGGTTCTCCAGGCAAAAATACTGGAATGGGTTGCCATGCCCTCCTCCAGGGAATCTTCCCAACCCAGGGATCAAACCCCGGTCTCCCACATTGCAGACAGATCCATCACCGACTGAGCCACCAAGGAAGCCCAAGAATGACTACAGATGAACATTACTGAAAGGCAAAACATCATCCTGCTATTATGAGACAAAAGCAAGTTTACAAATCTGTAGATTAATGAGAAAGATGCCCACCAAAATATTAACAATAGTTGTACCTGGTAGGTGGGATAAGAAAGGGTTTTGTTTTCTCCTTTGAGTTTTTTAGCATTTTTAAATTTTCATAGGGAACAAGAGCTTCTTTCAGAATCAGAAAAAAAAACCCCAACAGTGTAAATGTATTTGAAAGTGTTCTATCCTACCACATCTTTCTCTAGCCTAACACTAGAGTCGCTTTTTTTCCCCACCTCTTTCTTCTCTCTTAGCACAAGTCTGTTCCCAAGTCATCTTGGGAACTCCAAGTCAGTTCCTTTCAGAGACTGGTTTAATATTAACAGCTATTAATTGAGAAACAACATAGGTATTAAGACTGGAGCAGAAGGGACTTCTCTGATGGTCCAGCAGTTAAGGCTCTGCCTTGCAGTGCAAGAGAGGCGGATTCGATCCCTGGTCAGGGAACTAACATCCCGCTGCCACAGAGCAACTAACCCAGCGCGTTGCAACTAGAGAGCCCACACACTGCAGCTCCTAAAGCCTGCACGCTCCGAAGCCCACGCGGCACAGACTACAGAATCTGTGCTCTGCAACGAAAGATCCCACATGATGCCATTACAACTCGACGCAGCCAAATAAATAGACAAATATTTAAAAAAAATAAAGAGACTGGAGCGGAACCTTGACAGTTAACTTCAATATCTGAGGGATCCACATGGATGAAGGAGTCAGCATGTTCTAGGGAAGGTGCAATTTCAAAGCCGAGGATGGAATGAACTGCCTGGAATGAATGAACCCCCTGGAGATGAGCCTCCCTGTAGACTGGGCTACGGGGGCCTGAGCCAGTCCACTGAACCCCCTGAAGAGCCTGTCTGAGTCTTGTGCCCCAGAGCCTGCTCCCGGGCTCCAGACCCAGAAAGTTCAAGGTGGGTTCTGGACACAGGGGTCTGGAGAAAGCCAGACCAGAGGATCCTACAGGGCACCCACCCATGCCTGCCCCAGTGAGCACCAGAGGTCTACAACGTCTTTTACAAACACACTTTGTTTGGATCCTCCAGAAAGGGTGGCAGCGGCCTACCACCCGAAAGCAAACAAAATGGGTTCTCGCAGACAGCCAAGCTGAGTGAGGGCCAGGGAGGCAGGATGATGGCCGCCGATCCTCAGACCCGGAGCCCCTCCCTGCAGAGGCACACTGCACTGGGCCCTGTCTCGCCAGCTGCTCTCATTCTGCTACTCCTCACTCCCCGCGCTCTCTTCCTGCCCCCCTTCCCTGCAGCCTGGGCTGCGCGTGCTCCCTCCCCCTTGGCAGCCCCCTCCCAGCTCACGAGGCTGGATTAATCATCTCCCCCTACAGGACAATGCAGTCACTCCATTAAAGCCACCCGTCCACATCCCCCCAACACCCCCACCAAAAACAAACCCTCCTCCCTCGGGGCACGTGGCCAAGCGGCAGGAATGGAGGGGCAGCCGCAGTGACCAGCATGAGTGGCGGCCACTGACCTGAGCAGCCGCTCCAGAAAAGCCTTGTCAAGACTTTGCCAAAGTCCTCATCATGGATTTCATTTTGTTTGTCAACACATTCAAGAGCAACCCAGCTGGTATCCAGGTGCCCATACTGCCTTGCTGTACACTTTCCTTTCACGCTGGGTACGGCCGTAACTGTCTAAATCTCCCAGGCACGATGCTTTAGCTGTAATAAAGGCTGCCTCTTCCTGCTCTTCAGTAAGTGGAGTTTTCATCCCCTGGTGCTCAGAGAATGCTAAATGGTTGATAGCCTCCCATGAGCTTTGTTTCCTGCGAAGGGGCCTCCAATGATTTCATGATACTTCAGGCCCAGCAAATTGTCACAATCAATGTCCATAAACAGGAACCTCTAAGTGTTCTTCAATTAGCAATTCCTGAAGCCTGTTTTTAAAAACCTTTGGAAGAAGAAAGACTTCTTTTATGCACAACCTGAATATATGGCAATCTACTGGTCAGGCAATAAACTTGGGAACTGGTGATCGTCTGAAATTTCGCTAGGCACAGAGTCTCAGGGGCCAAGACTTGGGTACTTTTGAAAGCTGAACCCTGAACTTGGTGAAGTTTTGACAAATGGATGAATCCATCATTCCCATGTTGGCAGGCA
This sequence comes from Raphicerus campestris, assembly GCA_006410735.1. NCBI lineage: Eukaryota > Metazoa > Chordata > Mammalia > Artiodactyla > Bovidae > Raphicerus > Raphicerus campestris. The sequence continues at coordinate 359,774 of SJYW01046446.1, read as the reverse complement.
CTGGGCAAGGAGCCCCAGCATTAAGGAAACAAGACAAACACTCAGGAATTTAAACAGCAGTTCAAGGCAGCAATACAAGGGATGTCACTAGACAGGGTGAGATTGACAGATGAGCAGTGCAGGCAATAAATGCTGAATGCTCAGAGCCGCAAGAAGTGGTTTAGAACTGAGACGTTCAAAGAAGGCCTAAGGAGTTAAGCCAGAGAGAGGGAAAGGAAGAGCATTTCAGGCAAAGGGAACAGCTGGCACAAAGGCTCAGAGATAAGGCTTCATGGAGCATTCACGGGCAATAGTACAGCCAGTCCTCCATATGCAAGGATGAGGAACCCACGGATATGGAGGACCAGCTGCACTACACCACTTTATAGAAGGGACTTGAGGGGGTCCTGGAACTAATCCCCAGTGGATACAGAGAGATGGCTATACTCGGCTAGGTTTGTTTTTGAGCACATGGTGGGAGACCTGCTAACAAAAAGAAAATGCATTATTTTAAGGGAATGCACTTTACTTTTCTCTCTCAGGGGACTTGAACTATTTCTGTTACAGGCTTATCCCATTTAATCTCAATTTATTTTGAATTCGATGACTTAAAAACTGCACACACATTTTCCCATTCATCTTCTGTTTCCTTGATCTCAGTCCCCATCTCCGGTCACAAGCTTTCTGCTTGGCGGTGCTGTACTTGGCACTGGCATGGTTTATAAAGTAGTTGAAAGAGCAGAGGGTACAAAGATAGCGCCCAGCACACAGCCTCTCCATCTGTAATTACTACCAGCATAAAAGCTTATGTTCTTCAAACATATGTGCTGGGTGCTCTAGGCTGTTTTTTTTCTTTAACTTGGTGCCTAACAATACAATTCTCAGACTGGTCTCTTACCCCAAGTTCTGAAAACACCATGACTGACACTAGAAGCGTCAAGCCTGGCTTTTTCCACACCACTGAACAAAACTTTTAAGTAGTTCAATGCCATAGTCAGTGATATTAAGGAGTTGCTGTTAATTTTTAAAGGAGATAATGGCATTGTGGCTGTTCTGTTTTTTAAGTCATCTTTCAGAGAGATCTATAGTTCAGATGAGATGATTTGCTTTAAAATAATCCACTGGAGGAAGAGACAGTGAGTGAGGGCGTAAATGAAGTAAAATTGGCCATATATTGATCAGCGATGAAGCTGGGCTCCAAGTATGTGAGGGCTTATTATCTATTTTCTAACTTTGCATATGTTTGAAAACGTCTATAATTTCTTAAAAACTCACAGAACCCCAAGTCGAAAGAAACCTTTGAGATCACTGCATTTTACAGGTGAAGAAACTGGGGCCCAGAGCCGGAGTGACCTGTCCACAGTCTCACAGTGAGGAGGAGCTATGCCAGAATCTACTGCCCTGAGGCCTGGTTCTCCTCAGCTCCCACCGCACTCACCACAGGAGCCGAAATCAGCCTGCCCCTCCCAGCACTGGACCGCCTTGTTTCTCTACTAGATCCTTACAACAGTCCCTAGAAAGATCGCGAGAATTCATGAAACAGATGCCCCCCCACACACATCCGCTTTCATCTCCTATCAGTCTCAAAATGTAACTGCCACATATTCAGCTGGATGACTGACATAAAACTGTATTAAAAATGCTATGAGAGGTGGCCTGAGGCATAAGCACACCGATAGAGAAAAGGTTTGGCTTTGGACCTTTTTATCACCTGTGTGAGCCAGTCAAGTGTACTATATCATGTGATTTGATGCCAGGCTACCTGGATTTGTGTCTTGTTTTCACCACATGCTGGCTGTGTTACCTTGGGCAAGTTACTTAACCTCTCTGTACCTGTAAAAGAGAAACATTAATAATGCCTACCTTATATGGTACTGTGAGGATACTGTGTCCACACAATAGATAATGATTAAATATGCTTAAGGTCCACACACTTGGTGGACACGCAGTGCTTGATAAACGTGACCAATGATATCCTCTTAGGCGAGTTCCTTGGCCTTAGTAAATCTCGGTTTCTTCATCTCTAAAGAGACAGACAATAGTAATTCCGACCTCTCAGGGTCGTTGTGAGGATTAAATGAGATAATGTATGTAAAGTGCTTGGCACAGAGAAGGGTTCGTAAATGTTTGCTCCCTTCCTTCTGCAATTGTCCTTCACGCTGTTACGTTGAATGTCCGTCCCTCAGAGACACACAGTTTTGATTTGAGAGTGTTCAGCAGGGCAGGGGTTTTGGCAATGGCTCTGCCTNCTGCAGCTCCTAAAGCCTGCACGCTCCGAAGCCCACGCGGCACAGACTACAGAATCTGTGCTCTGCAACGAAAGATCCCACATGATGCCATTACAACTCGACGCAGCCAAATAAATAGACAAATATTTTTAAAAAATAAAGAGACTGGAGCGGAACCTTGACAGTTAACTTCAATATCTGAGGGATCCACATGGATGAAGGAGTCAGCATGTTCTAGGGAAGGTGCAATTTCAAAGCCGAGGATGGAATGAACTGCCTGGAATGAACGAACCCCCTGGAGATGAGCCTCCCTGTAGACTGGGCTACGGGGGCCTGAGCCAGTCCACTGAACCCCCTGAAGAGCCTGTCTGAGTCTTGTGCCCCAGAGCCTGCTCCCGGGCTCCAGACCCAGAAAGTTCAAGGTGGGTTCTGGACACAGGGGTCTGGAGAAAGCCAGACCAGAGGATCCTACAGGGCACCCACCCATGCCTGCCCCAGTGAGCACCAGAGGTCTACAACGTCTTTTACAAACACACTTTGTTTGGATCCTCCAGAAAGGGTGGCAGCGGCCTACCACCCGAAAGCAAACAAAATGGGTTCTCGCAGACAGCCAAGCCGAGTGAGGGCCAGGGAGGCAGGATGATGGCCGCCGATCCTCAGACCCGGAGCCCCTCCCTGCAGAGGCACACTGCACTGGGCCCTGTCTCGCCAGCTGCTCTCATTCTGCTACTCCTCACTCCCCGCGCTCTCTTCCTGCCCCCCTTCCCTGCAGCCTGGGCTGCGCGTGCTCCCTCCCCCTTGGCAGCCCCCTCCCAGCTCACGAGGCTGGATTAATCATCTCCCCCTACAGGACAATGCAGTCACTCCATTAAAGCCACCCGTCCACATCCCCCCCCACTCCCCCACCAAAAACAAACTCTCCTCCCTCGGGGCACGTGGCCAAGTGGCAGGAATGGAGGGGCAGCCGCAGTGACCAGCATGAGTGGCGGCCACTGACCTGAGCAGCCGCTCCAGAAAAGCCTTGTCAAGACTTTGCCAAAGTCCTCATCATGGATTTCATTTTGTTTGTCAACACATTCAAGAGCAACCCAGCTGGTATCCAGGTGCCCATACTGCCTTGCTGTACACTTTCCTTTCACGCTGGGTACGGCCGTAACTGTCTAAATCTCCCAGGCACGATGCTTTAGCTGTAATAAAGGCTGCCTCTTCCTTCTCTTCAGTAAGTGGAGTTTTCATCCCCTGGTGCTCAGAGAATGCTAAATGGTTGATAGCCTCCCATGAGCTTTGTTTCTTGCAAAGGGGCCTCCAATGATTTCATGATACTTCAGGCCCAGCAAATTGTCACAATCAATGTCGATAAACAGGAACCTCTAAGTGTTCTTCAATTAGCAATTCCTGAAGCCTGTTTTTAAAAACCTTTGGAAGAAGAAAGACTTCTTTTACGCACAACCTGAATACATGGCAATCTATTGGTCAGGCAATAAACTTGGGAACTGGTGATCGTCTGAAATTTCGCTAGGCACAGAGTCTCAGGGGCCAAGACTTGGGTACTTTTGAAAGCTGAACCCTGAACTTGGTGAAGTTTTGACAAATGGATGAATCCATCATTCCCATGTTGGCAGGCACTGGGCAAGGAGCCCCAGCATTAAGGAAACAAGACAAACACTCAGGAATTTAAACAGCAGTTCAAGGCAGCAATACAAGGGATGTCACTAGACAGGGTGAGATTGACAGATGAGCAGTGCAGGCAATAAATGCTGAATGCTCAGAGCCGCAAGAAGTGGTTTAGAACTGAGACGTTCAAAGAAGGCCTAAGGAGTTAAGCCAGAGAGAGGGAAAGGAAGAGCATTTCAGGCAAAGGGAACAGCTGGCACAAAGGCTCAGAGATAAGGCTTCATGGAGCATTCACGGGCAATAGTACAGCCAGTCCTCCATATGCAAGGATGAGGAACCCACGGATATGGAGGACCAGCTGCACTACACCACTTTATAGAAGGGACTTGAGGGGGTCCTGGAACTAATCCCCAGTGGATACAGAGAGATGGCTATACTCGGCTAGGTTTGTTTTTGAGCACATGGTGGGAGACCTGCTAACAAAAAGAAAATGCATTATTTTAAGGGAATGCACTTTACTTTTCTCTCTCAGGGGACTTGAACTATTTCTGTTACAGGCTTATCCCATTTAATCTCAATTTATTTTGAATTCGATGACTTAAAAACTGCACACACATTTTCCCATTCATCTTCTGTTTCCTTGATCTCAGTCCCCATCTCCGGTCACAAGCTTTCTGCTTGGCGGTGCTGTACTTGGCACTGGCATGGTTTATAAAGTAGTTGAAAGAGCAGAGGGTACAAAGATAGCGCCCAGCACACAGCCTCTCCATCTGTAATTACTACCAGCATAAAAGCTTATGTTCTTCAAACATATGTGCTGGGTGCTCTAGGCTGATTTTTTTCTTTAACTTGGTGCCTAACAATACAATTCTCAGACTGGTCTCTTACCCCAAGTTCTGAAAACACCATGACTGACACTAGAAGCGTCAAGCCTGGCTTTTTCCACACCACTGAACAAAACTTTTAAGTAGTTCAATGCCATAGTCAGTGATATTAAGGAGTTGCTGTTAATTTTTAAAGGAGATAATGGCACTGTGGCTGTTCTGTTTTTTAAGTCATCTTTCAGAGAGATCTATAGTTCAGATGAGATGATTTGCTTTAAAATAATCCACTGGAGGAAGAGACAGTGAGTGAGGGCGTAAATGAAGTAAAATTGGCCATATATTGATCAGTGATGAAGCTGGGCTCCAAGTATGTGAGGGCTTATTATCTATTTTCTAACTTTGCATATGTTTGAAAACGTCTATAATTTCTTAAAAACTCACAGAACCCCAAGTCGAAAGAAACCTTTGAGATCACTGCATTTTACAGGTGAAGAAACTGGGGCCCAGAGCCGGAGTGACCTGTCCACAGTCTCACAGTGAGGAGGAGCTATGCCAGAATCTACTGCCCTGAGGCCTGGTTCTCCTCAGCTCCCACCGCACTCACCACAGGAGCCGAAATCAGCCTGCCCCTCCCAGCACTGGACCGCCTTGTTTCTCTACTAGATCCTTACAACAGTCCCTAGAAGGATCGCGAGAATTCATGAAACAGATGCCCCCCCACACACACCCACTTTCATCTCCTATCAGTCTCAAAATGTAACTGCCACATATTCAGCTGGATGACTGACATAAAACTGTATTAAAAATGCTATGAGAGGTGGCCTGAGGCATAAGCACACCGATAGAGAAAAGGTTTGGCTTTGGACCTTTTTATCACCTGTGTGAGCCAGTCAAGTGTACTATATCATGTGATTTGATGCCAGGCTACCTGGATTTGTGTCTTGTTTTCACCACATGCTGGCTGTGTTACCTTGGGCAAGTTACTTAACCTCTCTGTACCTGTAAAAGAGAAACATTAATAATGCCTACCTTATATGGTACTGTGAGGATACTGTGTCCACACAATAGATAATGATTAAATATGCTTAAGGTCCACACACTTGGTGGACACGCAGTGCTTGATAAACCTGACCAATGATATCCTCTTAGGCGAGTTCCTTGGCCTTAGTAAATCTCGGTTTCTTCATCTCTAAAGAGACAGACAATAGTAATTCCGACCTCTCAGGGTCGTTGTGAGGATTAAATGAGATAATGTATGTAAAGTGCTTGGCACAGAGAAGGGTTCGTAAATGTTTGCTCCCTTCCTTCTGCAATTGTCCTTCACGCTGTTACGTTGAATGTCCGTCCCTCAGAGACACACAGTTTTGATTTGAGAGTGTTCAGCAGGGCAGGGGTTTTGGCAATGGCTCTGCCTGTCTCCTGCAGCTCAGAGGCCTTCTCATTCAGAGACGGATCGATAACCATGCCTCCCGCCCGCCGAGCCGGGCACTGTGGTGCTGGCACCTCGGGCAGGGCCATCTGTTCGGAAAGCAGGCCTGTCTGCGCCTGCTCTGTCCCTCTCTGAGCTTTGGGTTGGGACTGTGACCACAAGCTTGACTGTGTTTTGTTTAATAAGGAATCTCACTTTCCCAAAATAGGCAACATGTACAGACACTGCCTCTGTCACGCTGCCTCCCCGGGTGCTGACTCACTTTCCCCGGCCTCACTCTCTTTTCCAAAAACCGACAAGTGCATTGCGGCCACTTCTCCAGCCGGCGCCTCCCGGCTCGCTCCGCTCACGCAGGGGAGCAGCCAGAGCAGGGGGGACGGCGACTCCCACAGTCTGGTGTCTGCCTCCGGCACCACTCCACTCCTCGCCTCTGTCCACTGGGCTCACCAGGCATCCTTCTGTCTGTCTGCCGCTCCTCCTCTGTCTGCTCCCCAGATGGCACTGCTGCTGCTGCTAAGTCGCCTCAGTCGTTTCCGACTCTGTGCGACCCCAGAGACGGCAGCCCACCAGGCTCCCCCGTCCCTGGGATTCTCCAGGCAAGAACACTGGAGCGGGGTGCCATGTCCTTCTCCAACGCATTCATGCATGTTAAGTCACTTCAGCCGCGTCCGACTCTGTGCGACCCTACGGACAGCAGCCCACCAGGCACTGGAGGTAAAGAACTCGCCTGCCAATGCAGGAGACACAAGAGATGCGAGTTCGATCTCTGGGTCGGAAAGATCCCCTGGAGGAGGGCATGGCAACCCACTCCGGTATTCTTGCCTGGAGAATCCCAAGGACAGAGGAGCCTGGTGGACTGTGGTCCATGGGGTCACAAGGAGTCAGACACGACTGAAACGAGTCGTCATACTCGGCTCCTCTGTCTCCTTCAGGGCCTTCCCTTCCTGTGTCCATCCCTTTAAGACAGGATTCTGGTGGTCCTGGGTACCGACTGTCTTCCTGGGTGCTCTCAGCTGCTCAAAATTTCCCCCCTCACCTTGGCAGCCATGGCTCCCACATCTCCACAGACTTCTCTCTCCCCTGTGCTCCAGGTCAGCAAAGGCATATCTCCCACACAGCTCTCAGCTGGTTGCCCTCCAGGCACCTCCAACCCGCCCTATCCAACGCTGCTCTCCCTTCCCCTCCAGTGCATTCTGACTTCGCTAGAGACATCGCTGGCCACCCACAAGTCATCCTTGGCTTCTCCCACTGCGCTCACAGCCAAATCACCAGTGAGCACTATTGGTTTAGGCTGCTAAATGCATTTGAGTCTGTTTTCCGCCTCTCTGTCCCTAAATCATCTCTCTCACAGATCACCACAAGAATCTCCCAGCTCCTCCCCAAACTTCCCAAGACTTACCAGAGTGATAGAACTAAATACACCCCTGTCATTCCTCTGCTCAGCACCCTTCAGTATCACCCCACCACCAGATTCTCAAACACGAAACTGACTGCATGAGGTTCACCCTGAGAACTTGTGTAAATGCAGATTCCTCGGCCCTGCCCTTGAAAATCTGGACTTAATCAATCCGATGTGTTACCTGGGAACCGAGGTTCCCCACAAGCATCCCCAATGATTCTGATGCATTGCCAGGATTGAGAACTACTGACCCTTTGGAGAAACTCACACTGCAAAGAAAACCTATAGACTCATTAGTTTACACCATCCTCTTCATCTTATCTCCAGCCAATCCCTACTTTGTAATCAACCCTCCAGC
>SJYW01046446.1:319739-349240 GCA_006410735.1 Raphicerus campestris | reverse complement strand
CTAGATAGCATATTCAAAAGCAGAGACATTACTTTGCCGACTAAAGTCCGTCTAGTCAAGGCTATGGTTTTTCCTGTGGTCATGTATGGATGTGAGAGTTGGACTGTGAAGAAGGCTGAGTGCCAAAGAATTGATGCTTTTGAACTGTGGTGTTGGAGAAGACTCTTGAGAGTCCCTTGGACTGCAAGGAGATCCAACCAGTTCATTCTGAAGGAGATCAGCTCTGGGATTTCTTTGGAAGGAATAATGCTGAAGCTGACACTCCAGTACTTTGGCCACCTCATGTGAAGAGTTGACTCATTGGAAAAGACTCTGATGCTGGGAGGGATTGGGGGCAGGAGGAGAAGGGGACGACCGAGGATGAGATGGCTGGATGGCATCACAGACTCAATGGACGTGAATCTGAGTGAACTCCAGGAGTTGGTAATGGACAGGGAGGCCTGGCATGCTGCGATTCATGGGGTCACAAAGAGTCAGACACGATTGAGCGACTGAACTGAACTATGGATGTGTCTGGTGGTGAAAATAAAATCTGACAGTGTAAAGGGCAATATTGCATAGGTACCTGGAATGTTAGGTCCATGAATCAAGGTAAATTAGACATGGTCAAGTAGGAAATGGCAAGAGTGAACATCAGCATTTTAGGAATCGGTGAACTAAAATGGAGGGGAATGGGTGAATTTAATTCAGATGATCATTATATCTACTACTGTGGGCAAGAATCCCTGAGAAGAAATGGAGTAGCCCTCATAGTCAACAAGAGTCCAAAATGTAGTACTTGGGTGCAATCTCAAAAATGACACAATGATCTCAGTTTGCTTCCAAGGCAAACATTTCAACATCATGGTAATCCACATTTGTGGCTCAGTTACAAATGCTGAAGTAGATGAAGTTGAACAGTTCTATAAAGATCTACAAGACCTTCTAGAACTAACACACACAAAGAAGATGTTCTTTCGTCATAGGTGACTGGAATGCAAAAGTAAGAAGTCAAGAGCTACCTGGAGTAACAGGGAAGTTTGGCCTTGGAGTACAAAATAAAGCAGGGCAAAGGCTAACAGAGTTTTGGCAAGAGAACACCTGGTCACAGCAAATACCCTCTTCCAACAACACAAGAGACAAAACTACACATGGACATCACTAGGTAGTTGATAACAAATTCAGATTGATCATCTGTTTTTGTACTCAAAGAAGAAGTTCTATACAGTCAGCAAACAAGACTTGGATCTGTGGCTCAGACCACGAGCTCCTTATTGCAAAATTCAGGCTTAAATTGAAGAAAAGAGGGAACACCACCTGGCCATTTATATATGACCTAAATCAAATCCCTTGTGATTATAGAGTAGAGATGATGAATAGATTCAAGGGATGAGATCTGGTAGAGAGAGTGCCTGAACAACCATGGACTGAGGTTCATAACACTATACAGTGACCAAAACCGTGCCCAAGAGAAAGAGACGCGAGGCGGCAAAATGGTTGTCTGAGGAGGCCTTACAAATAGCTGAGAAAAGAGAGAAGCAAAAGGCAAAGGAGAAAGAAAAAGAGATACTTATCTGAATGTAGAGTTTCAGAGAATAGCAAGGAAAGATAAAGCCTTTTTAAGTTAACAATGAGAAATAGAGAAAACAAAAGAACAAACTAGAGATCTCTTCAAAAAAAATTAGAGATGCCAAGGAAACATTTCATGCAAAGATGGGTACAACAAAGGGCAGAAATGGCATGAACCTAACAGAAGCAGAAGATATTAAGAAGAGGTGGAAAGAATACACAAACTGTTCAAAAAATTCTTAGTGACCAGGATAACCAAGATCGTGTGATCACTCACCAAGAGTCAGATATCCTGGAGTGTGAAGTGAAGTGGGCCTTTGGAAGCATCACTATAAACAAAGTCAGTGGAGTGATGTAATACCAGCTGAGCTATTTCAAATCCTAAAAGATGATGCCACTAAAGTGCTGCCCTGAATATGGCAGCAAATTTGGAAAACTCAGCAGGGGCCACAGGACTGGAAAAGGTCAGTTTTCAATCCAATCCCAAAGAAGGGCAAAGCCAAAGAATGTTCAAAGTACTGCACAATCATATCATTTCACATGGTAGCAAGGTAATGCTCAAAATTATTCAAGCTATGCTTCAGCAGTATGTGAGTAGAGAACTTCCAGATGCACAAGGTGGATTTAGAAAAGGCAGAGGAACCAGAGGGCAAATGCTAACATCTGTTGGATCATAGAAAAAGCAAGGGAATTCCAGAAAAACATCTACTTCTGCTTCATGGACCACACTACAGCCTTTCACTGTGTGAATCACAACAAACTGTGGAAAATTCTTAGAGAGATGGGAATACCAGACCACCTTGGACTTTTCTGGTGGCTCAGATGGTAAAGCACCTGTCTACAAGGTGGGATACCTGGGTTTGAGCCCTGGTTTGGGAAGATCCCCTGGAGAAGGAAATGGCAATCCACTCCAGTACTTGCCTGGAAAATCCCATGGACAGAAGAGCCTGGCATGCTGCAGTCTATGGGGTTGTAAAGAGTCAGACACGACTGAGCAACTTCACTTCACTTCACTTACCTACCTCCTGAGAAAACTGTATGCAGGTCAGCAAGCAACATTTAAAACTACACATGGAACAATGAACTGATTCAAAATTGGGAAAGGAGTACATCAGGGTGGTATATTGCCACCCTGTTTATTTAAGTTCTCTACAAAGTACACCATGTGAAATATTGGGATGAACGAAGCTCAAGTTGGAACCGAGCCTGCTGGGGAAAATATTAATAAACTCAGGCAGATGACACCACCCTAATGGCAGAAAGAGAAGAAGAACTAAAGAACCTTTTGATGAAGGTGACAGAGAAGAATTGAAAAGCTGGCTAAAAACTCAATATTCATAACACTAAGANCGAGCCTGCTGGGGAAAATATTAATAAACTCAGGCAGATGACACCACCCTAATGGCAGAAAGAGAAGAAGAACTAAAGAACCTTTTGATGAAGGTGACAGAGAAGAATTGAAAAGCTGGCTAAAAACTCAATATTCATAACACTAAGATTATGACATCCAGTCCCATCACTTCATGGCAAAAAGATGGAAAAAAATGCACACAGTCATGGACTTTATTTTCCCGTGCTCCAAAATCACTGCAGATAGTGATTAAAAGATGCTTGCTCCTTGGAAGAAAAGCTATGAAAACCTAGGCAGCATATTTAANGTATTGAAAGCCACAGGAAGGAGGACGATAATAGGACAAACGCACAAAGAGGTTGGGGCTGTGTGGAGCCAACTGGTAACACTCAGAGAGGGTTATGTCATCAATTTCACTCCCTGCCCTCCAAGGGAGATATGGTAGCTGCAGTGGCGCTGAGGAACTGGAGCCACCCAGCTCTTAGGAGGTGGCCCTGTAGAATTTCAAGTGTCTTGTTTTCAGGAGGGAGAATCTTGAGTTCCATTTGGAAAAAAAGGCCCTGGAGTTTAATGTTACCATGACTGAGCCTGCATGCGTGCACGCTGGCAGAACAACAGTGAGCAGGGGGCTGCTGCTGGGGGGGAATGAACATTTTGATGGGTCAGTCCAACCCCATTCATCTGACTCTCTGCTTCCTGTGAAATCTGATGTTAATGTGGCTTCCCAAGCTGACTTTCCTTCCAGCAGCAGATTGCGCTGCTAGCACAAGTCTGCTAGCATCTTGACTGCAACCTCTGTGAGAGACTCTCAGAAAAAGCCACCTGGCTAAGCTATCCCCACACTCCTGACACACAGAAACAGTGAGAGTAAAAATGTTTGGTTTTTTAAGCCAACACTTAGTGGGACCATTTGTTATGACACAGTAGATAACTAATACATCCTCATGTTGCCTCCACCACTGGATGACATAAATTTGATCTCAATTCTCAAGCCATTCTTCAATTTTAAAAATTGTTAAGAAAATACACTTCTAAGATAAATCACTATGGTATGACTGAGGATAAAAAGAAGACTTCCAGTTTTTGAGGTCTTGATTTTCTTAATAAATAATTTGATAGATTTAAACCATACATGTATGGATGTGAGAGTTGGACTGTGAAGAAGTCTGAGCACCGAAGAATTGATGCTTTTGAACTGTGGTGTTGGAGAAGACTCTTGAGAGTCCCTTGGACTGCAAGGAGATCCAACCAGTCCATTCTGAAGGAGATCAGCCCTGGGATTTCTGTGGAAGGACTGATGCTAAAGCTGAAACTCCAGCACTTTGGCCACCTCATGTGAAGAGTTGACTCATTGGAAAAAGACTTTGATGCTGGGAGGGACTGGGGGCAGGAGGAGAAGGGGATGATAGAGGATGAGATGGCTGGATGGCATCACGGACTCGATGGACACAAGTCTGAGTGAACTCTGGGAGTTGGTGATGGACAGGGAGGCCTAGTGTGCTGTGATTCATGGAGTCGCAAAGAGTCAGACATGACTGAGCGACTGAACTGAACTGAAACCATACTCACTATCGCCAACCGCACAATCTGGAAATGTCCCATATTAATCCAAGGACTCTTGAGAGTCCCTTGGACAGCAAGGAGATCAAACCAGTCAATCCTAAAGGAAATCAACCCTGAATATTCACTGGAAGGGCTGATGTGGAAGTTGAAGCTGAACAATACTTTGGCCACCTGATGTGAAGAGTTTACTCAATGGAAAAGACCCTGATGCTGGGAAAGGCTGAGGGCAGGAGAAGAATTGGGTGGCAGAGGATGAGATGGTTAGATAGCATCACTGACTCAATGAACATAAATTTGAGCAAACTGTGGGAGGTGGTAAAGGACAGGGAAGACAGCCGTGCTACAGTTCACGGGATTGCAAAGAGCCAGACATGACTTGGCAACTGAACAGCAAGAACAGGAACAAAACCACAGCTACACACAGTTCCGCACAGGACTGCCGCTCCACACAGCCTCAGTCCCTAACGCTGAATTAAGGTTATTCCTGATTGCTAGTGACCTTAAGCACAGACAGAAGCAAATAAAGATCATTTTAAAGGAAGAGATCATTCCAGGTCTGCATTACGAAGAAAAAAGTGACAAGTCCGTGCCTGCCATTTGTAATAGACACTGCACCTAAAATGTAAAGAAACAGAAAGATATAAAGAAACATGGTGGAAAGAGAGATGCAATTATTAACCAAAAGAAGACCAGCTATCTATGTCAGTGCAGGAAAAGTAGACTTTATCTCCACTAGAAATAAAGAGAGGACTTCAAACAATAAAAGAAGATCATAATAACAGGCGTTCCGACTCATCAGAAAGATCATAATCCTAAATTTGTATGCTCTTACTATTGCTTCAAAATACATAAAGGAGAAAATGACAGAAGTAAAATGAGAAATTGATAAATTTACAGTCATAACAGGAATTTTAACCCACTTCTCTTAGTAACTGATTGGGTGTGGGGGGGGAATCAGCAAAGACAGAGTATGTGAACAACAGAAGTAGCAAACTTGACCTAAACCTGACATATACAAAGAACCCTACACCCATCTACTACAGATCTTTTTAAGCACAAACAGAACATTTATAAAAATTGACATTGTGCTGGGCCATCAAAGGACTGAAAGGATGCAAAATGCACTAGACAAAAAACTACTAAAATCCCCAATATATAGAAATTAAGAAATATACTTCCAAATAACCAATGAATTCAACAAGAAATTACTTGAAAATTAGAAAATATTTTGAACTGAATGATAAAGAAAAAAAAACAAACCTACACATCCAATATAAGGCTTCCGGATTCTGGCAATTTGAATCCCAGGGAAAGTTATACAGTGTTTGCGTCATGATAAACCACTGAACTGCACATCATTTGGAGGGACATTTTTCTGTCTGTGTGCTTTCCTGGTGGTCTAGAGGTTAAGGTTCCATGCTTCCACTGCAGGGGCAAGGGTTTGATCCCTGGTCAGGGAAGTAAGATCCCACAGGCCATGTGTGGCATGGCAAAAAAAGAAAGAAAAAGAACATAAAAAGCAGAATTGGAAAAGAGAACAAAGGGCTATTGACAGGCCAGAAACTCTGCGAGTTTCTGAATGCTCTCAAGCAAATGGTCTCCAATCGACAGGAAAGCCTATAAAGGCTGAGGACCCTGACCAGCCAATGACAAGCTCCTGAGACATGGTCAGTGGGTTTCCCTGCCAAGCCCAGGGACTACTGCGGGCTCAGGGCAGCAGGGTGAGCCAGGGGCAGCTGGCAGGCCCATGTTGTGGGCCTCCAGCTCAGGGCCTGACTTCTCACTGCCCAACACATCATCCTCCTGGCATCTGTTCCCAAGCTTCATTCTCCCTACGGAAAATGGACTTTTTATCCTGTAGCTTCTAATGTGAGGCAGAGAAAGGAGAGTGACAAGTCCCAGCTAACGTGGTACTAGCACAACAAACACAGAAAAACAAAGAAAATGCCCAGTAGATTCATGACATTCCTTAGTCTTCTCTGCCTTCAGAACCACATCCTTCTGACTTTGTCCCTCTAGCGAACCAAAGGTTCTGGTCACTTCCTCTAGAGCTGACTCGCAATGCCGCTACCCACAGCTTTTATCCTGCAGGTTCATTTGGGGATAACAGTTCTAAAGAGAGGTGGGCTGTGTCTTGTGCCACCCAATGTTCACAGTTCCCTGCAGCCCTCAAAACATGTCCAGACTGCCTATCAGCTCCTGGCGCAGACACCCTGGAGGAAAGGCAACCTGTTCTCGTCCATGACCACTCACCACATTCAGCTCCTGGACCGAATCCCAGGTAGGTTAATTATCTGTTGCCTCAGGCAAGTTAATAAGTTGGTATCCTTTTAAGAAGATACTCTTTAAATATTTATCAAACCTTTTTATGAACTTGGGTTTATATTTTCTATATAAAATATTGTGCCTAAAATTCATGTAGAAACTCAGGAAATCCAAGATAGTCAAATAATCTTGAAAAAGAAGAAAAAAGTTGAGATTCATACTTTCCAATTTCAAAACTTNGTGTGTGTGTGTGTGTGTGTGTGTGTGTGTGTTCTGAAAGGATGTCAAATTAAAACCAGTGATCATCTCTAGGGAATAGATTGGGAATTGGAGGGAGGGAAGTCAAGAGGAATTTCAATCTCCCATTACTGGCGTTGTTGTAACAATACAAATATATCCATGACCTATAGCACTTCTATAATTAAATTAAGGAGGAAACACACGGAGAACAGGCTTGTGGTTGCCAAGGAGGAGAGCGGGGAGGGAAGGGAAGGAATGGACGTCTAGGGCTAGCAGAGGCAAACTCTTAAATACAGGGTGGATAAACAGCAAGGTACTATTGTACAGCATGGGGAACTATATTCAACACCCTATGATAACCTTAGTGAAAAGGAATATATATACACAAAACTGAGTCGCCTTGCTGTAAAGGAGAAATCAACACAACATTGTAAATCAACTACACTTCAATGAAAATTTTTTAAAAAACTAAAGAGGAAACACAGCAGGAAAGAAGAGAAAGAGAGAAAAGGGAAGAGCAAGAAAGGGAGGGAGAGGGGAAACATGAAGATAATCGCAGGACAAGGGCTGGAGTACAGATGAAGAACTGAGGGGTGGCATGGCATTTCTCCTGTGGCTTTCACAATTTTTATTCTTAAAAACACAACATAAAAACAGAACATCAGGTCATCCTCATAGGCATCCAGCAGCTCTCCAGAGAGAGAGAGAGGACCACGCTCTTTGTCCTCAATGACATGTGGAAAAAATTGTCTCTCAAGTCTAGTAGACTCCTCCTAGAACCTCAAGAAGCCACTGAACTCCATCTATCCAGTGGACACAGGGCCTGCAGAGAACCAGTACATCAACCAGAAGGCCTGTATCTGCTCCATCCATGACAACCTTGTTTAGCAGTTATCTGCCTCTGTTTGATCGCACCTCCAGGGATGGGGAGCTCACTTCCTGGAATGAGAGCTCTTTCCTTTTTGAGATAATTCTGGCTGTTCAATGACCCATCTCTATAGAGTTAAATGTGGTCTCTTGGTACCTTTCACTGACTGGACCTCACTCTGCAGTCTCTAGGCTCTTCTTTAGATCAAAGTCTAAAGTCTCCCTGCCATTCCTCGGGGCACAGTGAGACACCCCTCCTCATCCCACCTCTTCATCTCTGGACTTGCCCCATGAAACTGGGCTGGTGGCTGGGGTTCATGCTTCGCTGGTGGCTGCAGGAAGGGCAGGCAGAGCGCAGGAAGGAGGGAAGCTCTGCGTCAATAGCTCTGCAGCAGTCCGCCAGCCACTATGATCTTGCCTCTCATACTCTGGACTGCTTAAGCTACAGTCTCAAGCAATTTAGACTCCAGCCAACCCCGATCCAGCTCTTCACCCATCAGAAATCTCTGCTGCTTTCCTGCCCAGGACACTGATCTCAGAAGCCCTGGAGGCCTGTTCCAGTTCCAGCCCCAACAACCCTTGTCTCTCAGAGCCACAATGTCCTCGGCTGTGGGGTGGAGTAATAATAGAGGTTATCACACTCTCTGAGCTGTGTGGGAATCAGATAATGCTGGAGGGTGAGGAGGTCCTTGGATGAAAGGCTCCAGGAGAATCCACAGTATTATTAGCTCAAGGTCAGAGCAATTACCACTTTGGGGCTCCCTAGAGCTGAAAAACCTCCTTCAAAAACTGCCCGATCCAGTATGGGGTGGGAGAGGGAGGCTGACAACAGACAAATAGGGCCAGCAGCCATGGAAGAAGGTGAAGGTGAAGTCGCTCAGTCATGTCCGACTCTTTGCGACCCCCTGGACTGTAACCTACTAGGCTTCTCCATCCATGGGATTCTCCAGGCAAGAATACTGGAGTGGATTGCCATTTCCTTCTCCAGGGGATCTTCCCGACCCAGGGATCGAACCCGGGTCTCCCACATTGGAGGCAGACGCTTTAACCTCTGAGGCACAGGACCTCATCAACCCAAAGGCATCTGTGTTTAACACATTTTCTTTTTCTGAAACTCTACCAATGCAAACCTGCACAGCCTTTGACTGTGTGGATGACAACAAACTGTGGAAAAGTCTGAAAGAGATGGGAATACCAGACCACTTGACCTGCCTCCTGAGAAACCTGTATGCAGGTCAGGAAGCAACAGTTAGAACTGGACACGGAACAACAGACTGGTTCCAAATAGGAAAGGGAGTACATCAAAGCTGTATATTGTCACCCTGCTTATTTAACTTATATGCAGAGTACATCATGAGAAATGCCGGGCTGGGTGAAGCACAAGCTGGAATCAAGATTTCTGGGAGAAATATCAATAATCTCAGATATGCAGATGACACCACCCTTATGGCAGAAAGCAAAGAAGAACTAGAGCCTCTTGATGAAAGTGAAAGAG
The DNA here is from genome assembly GCA_006410735.1 of Raphicerus campestris. Classification (NCBI taxonomy): domain Eukaryota; kingdom Metazoa; phylum Chordata; class Mammalia; order Artiodactyla; family Bovidae; genus Raphicerus; species Raphicerus campestris. The sequence continues at coordinate 339,911 of SJYW01046446.1, read as the reverse complement.
GAGAGTGAAAAAGTTGGCTTAAAGCTCAACATTCAGAAAAATAAGATCATGGCATCTGGTCCCATCACTTCATGGGAAATAGATGGGGAAACAATGGAAACAGTGACAGACTTTATTTTTTGAGGCTCCAAAATCACTGCAGATGGTGACTTCAGCCATGAAATTAAAAGACGCTTGCTCCTTGGAAGAAAAGTTTTGACCAACCTAGACAGAGTATTAGAAAGCAGAGACATTACTTTGCCAACAAAGGTCTGTGTAGTCAAAGCTATGGTTTTTCCTGTAGTCATGTATGGATGTGAGAGTTGTACTATAAAGGGAAGGCCAGGTTGCCTACAGCCTGTTACAGCAGAGAAACGAAACCCAGCAGCCCAGGCTCCAGGCCCCCAGGGGCAGTACAACCCTACTTCAGCCCATCCTCAGGCTCACAGATGAGGGAGGGTACGATGAAGTGTGGGAGCCTTCCCTCAGCCATGCCCATCCTCTCTGTCCTCCCCCTTAGCCCAATCCATAGTATGTCTGTTGCTGTGGTTCAGTGGCTAAGTCGTGTCCAACTCTTTGAGACACCATGAACTGCAGCACACCAGGCACACCCTCCCCAGAGTTTGCTCAAACTCATGCCCACTGAGTCGGTGATGCCATCCAACCGTCTCATCCTCTGTCGCCCCTTCTCCTCCTGCCCTCAGTCTTTCCCAGCATCAGAGTCTTTTCCAATGAGTCAGTTCTTCCCATCAGATGGCTAAAGTATTGGAGCTTCAGCTTCAGCATCAGTCCTTCCAATGAATATTCAGGGTTGATTTCCTTTAGGAGTAACTGGTTTGATCTCCTTGCAGTCCAAGCAACTCTCAAGAGTCTTCTCAGCTTTCTTTATAGTCCAACTTGAACATCTGAGGCTCCTGAAATCACCTTGTCCAAACTTCTCATTAGGTAGCCAGAACAGTCTTACCCAGAGATGGAAGGTGAGCTGCCCTGGGCCAAGGGGACCAAGGTAGGTCAAGCCAGAGCTAGAGCCCAGAACTACGCCCAAACTCCAGCTCCTTTCCTGTGCACAGAACTGGTTTTCCAAAACACTCTTCTGTGTACCACTGCCTCTGCCAATGAAACCCTGGGGTCCAGGAGCAGAGGGAGCCATCAGACACATGACAAGGCTTTTCCTTTGCTTAGAAGCCAAGAGGAAGCCCCAAAAGAGGGCAGGCTCCAAGAATGTCTCCAAGTCTAGAGAAATGAAACACCAGGAGGAGAGGAAGTCAGGCTGAATCCCTGGGGCCTTCAGCGAGTTTAGGTACCAGCTCATCAAGCCCCTCACAAGCCCCCAGATCTCTGGTCTTGTCAATATCCCTGCTTTCTCCCCTGGCACAGGGTGTGGGCTGTGAGTGCGCAGGAAGTTCAGGCTAAAGAACCTGAAGTCATCCTCATCGGGTGTTCAGGAGCACTGGGAAAGGCCTGGCCTCAGTTCCTGTGGGGCTACAGGTGGGCACCAGCTCTGTCTATAAAGGGCGGTGGTGCCAGGTACCCAGAGAGCCTGCAGGAGCGTAGCAGGGAGCAGGAATCCAGAGGTGAATGGAGGCCAGACAGGCCCCGCACGGCAGGAAAAATACTAGATGAGAGTGAGCTTCCAAAAGCACAGGCAGAGATGGCAACAAACCCAAATTCTGCTGGGCCCAGGCCCTGGGGGTTTCAGGCTCATTGGACACTCTGGGGATAAAGGTTATGGAAGCTGGCTAAAGAAATTCCATCCAGTAGACCTTACTAAGTAGAGGACCGTGGGAAGATGAGCTCTGACTCTGAGGACACCATTAGGAAGAGACCTACCCAGATAAGGAAGGAATAAGATGGAGGTTGCAGACCACTGCTGGATGCTGGGTTCAGCAAGACTGTGTCCTAGAAGGAATTCATGCCATGCAGGGGTGTGTAGAGAATACAAATCTGAGGGACTTGTCTGGCTAGCGTGGAGCAGCGTTCACCTCCAAACTCTATTCACCTCTAAATCAATTCCCCATTTAAGAATTGCCATGTATTGAAAGCCACAGGAAGGAGGACGATAATAGGACAAACGCACAAAGAGGTTGGGGCTGTGTGGAGCCAACTGGTAACACTCAGAGGGGGTTATGTCATCAATTTCACTCCCTGCCCTCCAAGGGAGATATGGTAGCTGCAGTGGCGCTGAGGAACTGGAGCCACCCAGCTCTTAGGGAGGTGGCCCTGTAGAATTTCAAGTGTCTTATTTTCAGGAGGGAGAATCTTGAGTTCCATTTGGAAAAAGCGGCCCTGGAGTTTAATGGTACCACGACTGAGCCTGTATGCGTGCACGCTGGCAGAACCACAGTGAGCAGGGGGCTGCTGCTGGGGGGGAATGAACATTTTGATGGGTCAGTCCAACCCCATTCATCTTACTCTCTGCTTCCTGTGAAATCTGACGTTAATGTGGCTTCCCAAGCTGACTTTCCTTCCAGCAGCAGATTGCGCTGCTAGCACAAGTCTGCTCGCATCTTGACTGCAACCTCTGTGAGAGACTCTCAGAGAAAACCACCTGGCTAAGCCATCCCCACACTCCTGACACACAGAAACAGTGAGAGTAAAAATGTTTGGTTTTTTAAGCCGACACTTAGTGGGACCATTTGTTATGACACAGTAGATAACTAATACATCCTCATGTTGCCTCCACCGTTGGATGACATAAATTTGATCTCAATTCTCAAGTCATTCTTCAATTTTAAAAATTGTTAAGAAAATACACTTCTAAGATAAATCACTATGGTATGACTGAGGATAAAAAGAAGACTTTCAGTTTTTGAGGTCCTTGATTTTCTTAATAAATAATTTGATAGGTTTAAACCATACATGTATGGATGTGAGAGTTGGACTGTGAAGAAGCCTGAGCGCCAAAGAATTGATGCTTTTGAACTGTGGTGTTGGAGAAGACTCTTGAGAGTCCCTTGGACTGCAAGGAGATCCAACCAGTCCATTCTGAAGGAGATCAGCCCTGGGATTTCTGTGGAAGGACTGATGCTAAAGCTGAAACTCTAGTACTTTGGCCACCTCACGTGAAGAGTTGACTCATTGGAAAAGACTTTGATGCTGGGAGGGACTGGGGGCAGGAGGAGAAGGGGATGATAGAGGATGAGATGGCTGGATGGCATCACGGACTCAATGGACACAAGTCTGAGTGAACTCTGGGAGTTGGTGATGGACAGGGAGGCCTAGTGTGCTGTGATTAATGGAGTCACAAAGAGTCGGACATGACTGAGCAACTGAACTGAACTGAAACCACACTCACTATCACCAAACTGCACAATCTGGAAATGTCCCATATTAATCCAAGGACTCTTGAGAGTCCCTTGGACAGCAAGGAGCTCAAACCAGTCAGTCCTAAAGGAAATCAACCCTGAATATTCACTGGAAGGGCTGATGTGGAAGTTGAAGCTGAACAATACTTTGGCCACCTGACGTGAAGAGTTTACTCAATGGAAAAGACCCTGATGCTGGGAAAGGCGGAGGGCAGGAGGAGAATTGGGTGGCAGAGGATGAGATGGTTAGATAGCATCACTGACTCAATGAACATAAATTTGAGCAAACTGTGGGAGGTGGTAAAGGACAGGGAAGACAGCCGTGCTACAGTTCACGGGATTGCAAAGAGCCAGACATGACTTGGCAACTGAACAGCAACAACAGGAACAAAACCACAGCTACACACAGCTCCGCTCAGGACTGCCGCTCCACACAGCCTCAGTCCCTAACGCTGAATTAAGGTTATTCCTGATTGCTAGTGACCTTAAGCACTGACAGAAGCAAATAAAGATCATTTTAAAGGAAGAGATCATTCCAGGTCTGCATTACGAAGAAAAAAGTGACAAGTCTGTGCCTGCCATTTGTAATAGACACTGCACCTAAAATGTAAAGAAACAGAAAGATATAAAGAAACATGGTGGAAAGAGAGATGCAATTATTAACCAAAAGAAGACCAGCTATCTATGTCAGTGCAGGAAAAGTAGACTTTATCTCCACTAGAAATAAAGAGAGGACTTCAAACAATAAAAGAAGATCATAATAACAGGCGTTCCGACTCATCAGAAAGATCATAATTCTAAATTTGTATGCTCTTACTATTGCTTCAAAATACATAAAGGAGAAAATGACAGAAGTAAAATGAGAAATTGATAAATTTACAGTCATAACAGGAATTTTAACCCACTTCTCTTAGTAACTGATTGGGTGTGGGGGGGGAATCAGCAAAGACAGAGTATGTGAACAACAGAAGTAGCAAACTTGACCTAAACCTGACATATACAAANAAGAATTGATGCTTTTGAACTGTGGTGTTGGAGAAGACTCTTGAGAGTCCCTTGGACTGCAAGGAGATCCAACCAGTCCATTCTGAAGGAGATCAGCCCTGGGATTTCTGTGGAAGGACTGATGCTAAAGCTGAAACTCTAGTACTTTGGCCACCTCACGTGAAGAGTTGACTCATTGGAAAAGACTTTGATGCTGGGAGGGACTGGGGGCAGGAGGAGAAGGGGATGATAGAGGATGAGATGGCTGGATGGCATCACGGACTCAATGGACACAAGTCTGAGTGAACTCTGGGAGTTGGTGATGGACAGGGAGGCCTAGTGTGCTGTGATTAATGGAGTCACAAAGAGTCGGACATGACTGAGCAACTGAACTGAACTGAAACCACACTCACTATCACCAAACTGCACAATCTGGAAATGTCCCATATTAATCCAAGGACTCTTGAGAGTCCCTTGGACAGCAAGGAGCTCAAACCAGTCAGTCCTAAAGGAAATCAACCCTGAATATTCACTGGAAGGGCTGATGTGGAAGTTGAAGCTGAACAATACTTTGGCCACCTGACGTGAAGAGTTTACTCAATGGAAAAGACCCTGATGCTGGGAAAGGCGGAGGGCAGGAGAAGAATTGGGTGGCAGAGGATGAGATGGTTAGATAGCATCACTGACTCAATGAACATAAATTTGAGCAAACTGTGGGAGGTGGTAAAGGACAGGGAAGACAGCCGTGCTACAGTTCACGGGATTGCAAAGAGCCAGACATGACTTGGCAACTGAACAGCAAGAACAGGAACAAAACCACAGCTACACACAGTTCCGCACAGGACTGCCGCTCCACACAGCCTCAGTCCCTAACGCTGAATTAAGGTTATTCCTGATTGCTAGTGACCTTAAGCACAGACAGAAGCAAATAAAGATCATTTTAAAGGAAGAGATCATTCCAGGTCTGCATNTGGTAAAGGACAGGGAAGACAGCCGTGCTACAGTTCACGGGATTGCAAAGAGCCAGACATGACTTGGCAACTGAACAGCAACAACAGGAACAAAACCACAGCTACACACAGCTCCGCTCAGGACTGCCGCTCCACACAGCCTCAGTCCCTAACGCTGAATTAAGGTTATTCCTGATTGCTAGTGACCTTAAGCACTGACAGAAGCAAATAAAGATCATTTTAAAGGAAGAGATCATTCCAGGTCTGCATTACGAAGAAAAAAATGACAAGTCTGTGCCTGCCATTTGTAATAGACACTGCACCTAAAATGTAAAGAAACAGAAAGATATAAAGAAACATGGTGGAAAGAGAGATGCAATTATTAACCAAAAGAAGACCAGCTATCTATGTCAGTGCAGGAAAAGTAGACTTTATCTCCACTAGAAATAAAGAGAGGACTTCAAACAATAAAAGAAGATCATAATAACAGGCGTTCCGACTCATCAGAAAGATCATAATTCTAAATTTGTATGCTCTTACTATTGCTTCAAAATACATAAAGGAGAAAATGACAGAAGTAAAATGAGAAATTGATAAATTTACAGTCATAACAGGAATTTTAACCCACTTCTCTTAGTAACTGATTGGGTGTGGGGGGGGAATCAGCAAAGACAGAGTATGTGAACAACAGAAGTAGCAAACTTGACCTAAACCTGACATATACAAAGAACCCTACACCCATCTACTACAGATCTTTTTAAGCACAAACAGAACATTTATAAAAATTGACATTGTGCTGGGCCATCAAAGGACTGAAAGGATGCAAAATGCACTAGACAAAAAACTACTAAAATCCCCAATATATAGAAATTAAGAAATATACTTCCAAATAACCAATGAATTCAACAAGAAATTACTTGAAAATTAGAAAATATTTTGAACTGAATGATAAAGAAAAAAAAACAAACCTACACATCCAATATAAGGCTTCCGGATTCTGGCAATTTGAATCCCAGGGAAAGTTANTGGAAAAGACCCTGATGCTGGGAAAGGCGGAGGGCAGGAGGAGAATTGGGTGGCAGAGGATGAGATGGTTAGATAGCATCACTGACTCAATGAACATAAATTTGAGCAAACTGTGGGAGGTGGTAAAGGACAGGGAAGACAGCCGTGCTACAGTTCACGGGATTGCAAAGAGCCAGACATGACTTGGCAACTGAACAGCAACAACAGGAACAAAACCACAGCTACACACAGCTCCGCTCAGGACTGCCGCTCCACACAGCCTCAGTCCCTAACGCTGAATTAAGGTTATTCCTGATTGCTAGTGACCTTAAGCACTGACAGAAGCAAATAAAGATCATTTTAAAGGAAGAGATCATTCCAGGTCTGCATTACGAAGAAAAAAATGACAAGTCTGTGCCTGCCATTTGTAATAGACACTGCACCTAAAATGTAAAGAAACAGAAAGATATAAAGAAACATGGTGGAAAGAGAGATGCAATTATTAACCAAAAGAAGACCAGCTATCTATGTCAGTGCAGGAAAAGTAGACTTTATCTCCACTAGAAATAAAGAGAGGACTTCAAACAATAAAAGAAGATCATAATAACAGGCGTTCCGACTCATCAGAAAGATCATAATTCTAAATTTGTATGCTCTTACTATTGCTTCAAAATACATAAAGGAGAAAATGACAGAAGTAAAATGAGAAATTGATAAATTTACAGTCATAACAGGAATTTTAACCCACTTCTCTTAGTAACTGATTGGGTGTGGGGGGGGAATCAGCAAAGACAGAGTATGTGAACAACAGAAGTAGCAAACTTGACCTAAACCTGACATATACAAAGAACCCTACACCCATCTACTACAGATCTTTTTAAGCACAAACAGAACATTTATAAAAATTGACATTGTGCTGGGCCATCAAAGGACTGAAAGGATGCAAAATGCACTAGACAAAAAACTACTAAAATCCCCAATATATAGAAATTAAGAAATATACTTCCAAATAACCAATGAATTCAACAAGAAATTACTTGAAAATTAGAAAATATTTTGAACTGAATGATAAAGAAAAAAAAACAAACGTACACATCCAATATAAGGCTTCCGGATTCTGGCAATTTGAATCCCAGGGAAAGTTATACAGTGTTTGCCTCACAATAAACCACTGAACTGCACATCATTTGGAGGGACATTTTTCTGTCTGTGTGCTTCCCTGGTGGTCTAGAGGTTAAGGTTCCATGCTTCCACTGCAAGGGCAAGGGTTTGATCCCTGGTCAGGGAAGTAAGATCCCACAGGCCATGTGTGGCATGGCAAAAAAAGAAAGAAAAAGAACATAAAAAGCAGAATTGGAAAAGAGAACAAAGGGCTATTGACAGGCCAGAAACTCTGCGAGTTTCTGAATGCTCTCAAGCAAATGGTCTCCAATCGACAGGAAAGCCTATAAAGGCTGAGGACCCTGACCAGCAAATGACAAGCTCCTGAGACATGGTCAGTGGGTTTCCCTGCCAAGCCCAGGGACTACTGCGGGCTCAGGGCAGCAGGGTGAGCCAGGGGCAGCTGGCAGGCCCATGTTGTGGGCCTCCAGCTCAGGGCCTGACTTCTCACTGCCCAACACATCATCCTCCTGGCATCTGTTCCCAAGCTTCATTCTCCCTATGGAAAATGGACTTTTTATCCTGTAGCTTCTAATGTGAGGCAGAGAAAGGAGAGTGACAAGTCCCAGCTAACGTGGTACTAGCACAACAGACACAGAAAAACAAAGAAAATGCCCAGTAGATTCATGACATTCCTTAGTCTTCTCTGCCTTCAGAACCACATCCTTCTGACTTTGTCCCTCTAGCGAACCAAAGGTTCTGGTCACTTCCTCTAGAGCCGACTCGCAAAGCCGCTACCCACAGCTTTTATCCTGCAGGTTCATTTGGGGATAACAGTTCTAAAGAGAGGTGGGCTGTGTCTTGTGCCACCCAATGTTCACAGTTCCCTGCAGCCCTCAAAACATGTCCAGACTGCCTATCAGCTCCTGGCGCAGACACCCTGGAGGAAAGGCAACCTGTTCTCGTCCATGACCACTCACCACATTCAGCTCCTGGACCGAATCCCAGGTAGGTTAATTATCTGTTGCCTCAGGCAAGTTAATAAGTTGGTATCCTTTTAAGAAGATACTCTTTAAATATTTATCAAACCTTTTTATGAACTTGGGTTTATATTTTCTATATAAAATATTGTGCCTAAAATTCATGTAGAAACTCAGGAAATCCAAGATAGTCAAATAATCTTGAAAAAGAAGAAAAAAGTTGAGATTCATACTTCCCAATTTCAAAACTTACTACAAGCAACAGTAATCAAGACAGTGTGATACTAGCATAACAATTTTGTTGTTCAGTCGCTAAATCATGTTGGACTGTGCAATCCCATGGACTACAGCACACCAGGCTCCTCCGGTCCTTCATTATCTTTCGGAGTTTGCTCAAATTCATGTCTATTGAGTCAGTGATGCTATCTAACCATCTCATCCTCTGTTGCTCCTTTCTCCTTTTGCCTTCAATCTTTCCCAGCATCCTTCCAATGAATAGACAGACAGACCAATGGAAAAGAATTAAAAGTCTGAAAAGAAACTCATGTATGTATGGTCAATAAATTTTCAACATAGGTGCCAAGACCATCCAATGACAATATAATGGCATTTTCAACAAATGATCCCAAGACAACTGGAAACCATATACACATGAATTAAGTTGGATTCTTTCCTCACACCATATATAAAACTTAACTCAAAATCTTCTTTAAAAAATACTTTTTAAACTCAAACTCAAAGACCAAAATCTAACAGTCAAAACTATAAGACTCTTAGAAGAAAACAGAGTTAAATCTCTGTGATCTTGTATATGACAGTAGATGCTGAGATTTGACACCAAAAGTACAAGGAACAAAATGTAAAATGGATTAACTAGACTTCATCAAAATGAAAAACATTTGTGCTTCAAAGAAAACTATCAAGAAAGTGAGTCAAAAAAACCACAGATTGAAAAAAAATTTGTAAATAATTTATGATAAGGGACTAGCATCCAGCCTATACAAAGAATTCTTGGTGGTAGTATTTAATCACTCAAGTCATGTCTGACTCTTTGTGACCCCACAGACTCTGTAATCTGCCAGGCTCCTCTGTCCATGGGATTTTCTGGGCAAGAATACTGGAGTGAGTTGCCATTTCCTTCTTCAGGGGATCTTTGTGACCAAGGATTGAACCTGCATCTCCTGCTTGGCAGGCAGACTCTTTACCACTGAGCCCTTGCAACTTAATAAAAAACAAATAGTCCTAGAATCAGGGCTTCCCTCATAGCTCAGTTGGTAAAGAATCCACCTACAATGCAGGAGACCCCAGTTGGATTCCTGGGTCCGAAAGATCCACCGGAGAAGGGATAGGCTACCCACTCCAGTATTCTGGCCTGGAGAATTCCAAGTTCATGGGGTCACAAAGAGTCAGACACAACTGAGTGACTTTCACTTTCAGTCCTGAAATTGGCTATTTAAGTTAATTTTGAATTAAATGGGCAAATAATCTGAATAAATTTTTGCAAATATATAATTAGCCCATAAGCATATGAAAGATGCTCAACAGTGCTGGTCATCAGAGAAATGCAAGTCAAAACCATAATGAGATACCACTTCATATCTACTAGGATGGCTAGGATCAAAAAGTCAGACAATAACAAGTGTTGGTGAGATTGTGGAGAAATCAAAAACCTCAGCCTTGCTGATGGAAATGTAAAATGGTGCAACCACTCTGGAAGAGAGTTTGATAGCTTCTCAAACAGTTAAACACAGAGTTGCCATATGACCTAGCAATTCTTGTTGTTGTTGTTCAGTCAACCAGTCATGTCCAACTCTTTGCAATGCCATGGACTGCAGCACACCATGCCTCCCTGTCCCTCACCATCTCCCAGTTTGCCCAAGTTCATGTCCATTGCATTGGTGATGCCATCCAGCCATCTCATCCTCTGACACCCTCTTCTCCTGCCCTCTATCTTTCCCAGCACCAAGGACCTATCCAATGAGTCATCTGTTCACATTAAGTGACCAAAATACTGGTTTCAGCATCAGTCCTTCCAGTGAATATTCAGAGTTGATCTCCCTTAAAAATGACTTGTTTGATCTCCTTGCTGTCCAAGGGACTCTCAGAAGTCTTCTCCAGCACCACAGTTAGAAGGCATCAATTCTTTGGCATTCTGCCTTCTTTATGGTCCAGCTCTCACAACCATACGTGACCACTGGGAAGAGCACAGTGGTCCTTGACTATATGGACCTTTGTCGGCAGAGTAATGTCTCTGATTCTCAACACACTATCTAGGTTTGCCATTGCTTTTCTGCCAAGAAGCAATTGTCTTCTGATTTCATGGCTGCAGTCATTATCCACAGTGATTTTGGAGCCCAAGAAGAGGAAATCTGTCATTGCTTCCACCGTTTCCCCTTCTATTTGCCATGAAGTAATGGAGCCGGATGCCATGATCTTAGTTTTTTTTAATATTTAGCCTAAGGCAGCTCTTTCACTCTCCTCCTTCACCCTCATCAAGAGGTTCTTTAGTTCCTCTTCGCTTTCTGCCATTAGAGTGATATCATCCACATATCTGAGGTTGTTGATGTTCCTCCCGCCTATCTTGATTCCGGCTTGTAACTCATCCAGCCCAGCATTTCTCATGATGAGCTCAGCATATCGGTTAAATAAACGGTGATGGCAGACATCCCAGTCATACTCCTTTCTCAATCTTGAACCAATCAGTTATTCTATACAGGGTTCCAGACAACTGTCACTTCTTGACCACATACAGTTTTCTCAGGTAAGATGCTCTGGTCCTCCCATCTCCCTAAGAGCTTTCCACAGCTTGTCATGATCTACAGTCAAAGGCTTTAATGTAGTCGATGAAACAGAGATAGATATTCTTCTGAAATTCCCTTGCTTTTTTCATAATCTAGCAAATGTTGGCAATTTGATCTCTAGTTCCTCTTCCTTTTCTAAAACCAGCTTGGACATCTACAGTTCTTGGGCAGCATACAGTTGAATCTAGCATGCAAGATTTTAAGAATGACCTTAGCATGGGAGATGAGTGCAACTGTCTGCTGGTTAGAACATTCTTTGGAACCACCCTCGTTGGGAATCGGATTGACCTTTTCCAGTGCTGTGGCCACTGCTGGGTCTTCTTCCAGATTTGCTGACATAATGAATGCAAAACCTTTATTTATGTCCTTTAGGGACATAACAGATCTGCTGGAATTTCATCGCAACCACTACATTTATGGGAAGTTCCCCTGGAGAAGGAAATGGCAACCCACTCAAGCATTCTTGCCTGGAGAAACCCATGGACAGAGGAGTCTGGCAAGCTACAGTTCATGGATTTGCAAGAGTCGCACACGACTTAGCATCTTTACTAGCTTTATTAACAGCAGTGGTTCTTAAGGTCCACTTGACTTCACAGTCCAGAATGTCTGGCTCTGGGTGACTAACCACACCATTGTAGTAATCTGGTTCATTAAGATCTTTTTTTATACAGTTCTTCCATGTATTCTTTCCATCTCTTCTTGATCTCTTCAGCACCTACTAGGTGCCTTTTTTATCCTTTATCCTTTATTGTCCCAATTTTGGGGCAGAAAGCTCCCTTGATGCTTCCAATTTTCCTGAAGAGATCGCTAGTCTTTCCCCTTTTGGTGTTTTCTTCTATTATTAAACATTATTCACTGAAGAAGGCCTTCTAGTCCCTTCTAGCAATTCTATTCCAAGGTATATATGCAAGAGAATTGAAAATATTTGTCCACACAAAAACTTGTGTATGAATGTTTGTAGCAGAGCAGTATTCATAATAGACGAAAGATAGAAGCAATCTAAATATCCATTAGTGAGTGCATAAACAAAATGTGGTCTATCCATACAATGGAATATTACTCAGCCATAAAAAAATCAATGAAGCATTGATACGTGCTACAACATGGATGAACCTTGAAAACATTATGCTAAGTGACAGGAGCCAGTCACAAAAGACCACATGTTACATGATTCCATTTATATGAAATATCCAAAATAAGCAAATCTATAGACAGAAAGCAAATTAGTGACTGCTTAGAGTTGAGGGACGGAGGGGACTGGGAACTGGGGGGTGATAAACGAGTGCTTCCTTGGTGGCTCAGACAGTGAAGAATCCACCTGCAATGCGGGAGACCTGGGTTCCATCCCTGGGTTGGGAAGATCCCCTGGAGAAGGGAAAGGCTAACTACTCCAGTATTCTGGCCTGGAGAATTCCATGGACACAGGAGCCTGGCAGACTACAGTCCATGGGATCACAAAGAGTTGGTCACAACTGAATGACTTTCACTTTCAAACTAACAGGTATAGTGTTTCTTTCTGAAGTGATAAAAATGGTCTGGAATTGACTGTGGTGATGGTTACACAACTCTGTGAATATGCTGAAAACCACTTAACTGTATACTTTAAATGAATGAATGGTAGATATGTGAGTTATATCTCAATAAAGCTATTTTTTAAAGCCAGCAAATATACTAATAAAATTAAAATATATAATCCTGAAGGAAAAAAAACTTATGTGCACCAGTAATGGCTTCTTCAAATTATACCATTTCTCATAAGCAAAAATCCCTCTGGCGTTGTTAGGTTCAAACTCTAGTTTACTTACTCCTCTCCCCTGAAGCCAGGCCATCTCCTACAAGGCAACTTAAAGTATGGCCAATTAACGTTACTTGAAGGTGCCCTTAGTGGGAGACAAAGGTCTGTACTCATGCCCACAAACACATACATACAAATACATAAGCCACAACATATTCCAAACAGTATTCTCCCTGAAAGGAATTCTGGAAATTTACCTCCCTTTAACTGTTTGTGCTCAGGAAACCTACCAGCTAGGCAGTAGCTTCATCTGGTTCCACCCTGGCAAAGCCCACAGCTAAAGGCCCGGAGCTACCTGCCATGCTGGGGAAAAGCCAGGAAACTGAGGAAAGCTTAGCAAAGACCTTCATTTTAAGGGAGTCCAGAAGGCAATGGCACCCCACTCCAGTACTCTTGCCTGGAAAATCCCATGGACAGAGGAGCCTGGTAGGCTGCAGTCCATGGGGTCGTGAAGAGCCGGACACGACTGAGCGACTTCACTTTCACTTTTCAATGCACTTTTACTGCATTGGAGAAGGAAATGGAAACCCACTCCAGTGTTCTTGCCTGGAGAATCCCAGGGACGGGGGAGGCTGGTGGGCTGCCGTCTATAGGGTCGCACAGAGTCGGACACGACTGAAGCGATTTAGCAGCAGCAGCATGGTGGCTATCAAAACTGAATGTACAGCTTCCAAACCTGGCTGATCATCAAAATACTGCTTCTGTGACTTCTTGACTCTACCCCAAACCTGTTAAACCAGGATCCTCAGGAGAAGATTCTAGGAATCTGTAGGGTTTTTTTTGCTTTTGTTTTTTACTATTTATTTATTTATTTGGCTGCACCAGGTATCAGTTGCAGCATTCAGGATCTTTGTCGCAGCCTGTGAGATATTTTTGGTTGTTTTTTTACTTNAATTAGCCAGGTTCAACATGCTTTGAAGTGCAGACCAGTAATCACCCTCCCTAACCAAGGACAAAGGAGCACCTTCCTGGCCCAATGCAGTGGGAGTTGAAAAAAATATTCTGCAGCTTGGACCCCTGACCACCCCACCACCACCACCAGCCAGGCTGCAGGCCCCTTCCCTGACCGCAGCCCCTCCATCTCTTTCTTGAGCCTTCTCTTGGGTGGGAGCAGCCTGGCACAGGTCCAGACCAGAGCAGCTTCCTCCAGCCAGCCTCATGGCCCACCATCTGCAGCCTGGTGCCAGGAGACAGGAGGACAGGCCCCTAGCACCCGAGAGGACAGAAATGCACAATATGGTGTGTGGTGGGGTGTGGATGTGCTCAGTAGTATCCGGCTCTTTAAGACCCCAAGAACTAGCCTGCCAGGCTCCTCTGTCTATGAGATTTTCCAGGCCAGAATACTGGAGTGGATTGCCATTTCCTACTCTAGGGGATCTTCCTGACTTAGGGAGCGAACCTGTGTCTCCTGCATTGGCAGGTGGATTCTTTACCACTGCGAAGCCCACGTGGAGGGATAGGCCCTTTCAGTCTCCCAAGGTGGTGGGAGGAAGCAGAGCTGGAAGGAGGGTCAGCCCCTGTGCTGTTTGTCGGCAAACATTCACGGGATCCCTCTGGGAGCAGTTTCACACCAAGACATCTGCTCTGCAACCCTCTGACTGTTGCTGTTGAGGGAGGGAAAGCTGCTGGTCTTATGTAAATCTAAAAATGGGGAGTGTTGGAAGCTGCCAAATGGATATTTATGACTCATTGAGCCACTCAAGACAAGATGGGGGGATGCAAGAGAGAAAGTGGAGAAAAAAGCTTTATGTATTGAGGACCTAGTGCCAATGGCTGAGCTGTGCAGTTTACAGCCATCTTCTTGGTTAATCTTTACTGGTAACTCTAGGAAGTATTAGCTCCAATTCACCAGGGATAAATCTGAATCTCACACAGAGAGAACAGATGACTTGTCCAGGGTTGGCAGAGCTGAAAGTTGAGCCCAGGCCTGTCGGCCCCAAGGACCATCCTCCTTCTGTTTTTCCTTGGCCTCCATGCCTGCCCCAGGGCCAATGGCAAGTGAGGGTAGCAGACCTGCCTTCTTGAGGCAGGTAAGGAAACTGGATGCCACAGGGCCAACTGGCCACCAGCGGGGAGGAGAAACTGGAGAAGGGCCCAGAAATCTGCAAACAAGTGGTCAACTGCAAATGACTCACGTAACGGCCAGCGGGTCATTTGAATCCTCCACATTATAAAGCCCTTTCTCCTCTTTCTCCACACCCACTTGTTGAGCACTGCCCATAGCAGGGACAAGCCTGCTTCCCTGGCCCTAGCCCAGTGGTAGACAGACTTACCTGCACCCTGGACTTGAGTGGGCCTGATCCTTCTCCTGGCTGGGGAAGTCTGAGTCCAGGCATCCTTTCTGGCCAGGGAGATATCCTGGCTCTGCCACTCCATGCAGCCAGGGAAAACAGGCAAGTTTAGGCTCAAGCCATAGGATGCAGACAAGACATTGAGGCTGAAAGTGCTGAAGACCTGTGGAAGCAAGATGGGATCATGACACGGCCTGAGGATGTCCCTGATGGAGGGGTTCACCCCAGTAGGAATTAGAAAGTATGGTATTCCAGAGCCTGGGGAAAGGGAAGTCCATGAAGGGAAAAGTGACGAGCCCAGGTGACAGTGGCCCCTTCAAAGCTCTGCCAGGGACCACTCACACTAGGGAAGACCACCTTGAACTCAGGAAGCTGTGAGCAACCAGCAGATGCACATTCTATTCTGGTCCATTGACCTGTTTGTCTTCTTTCTACATTATTTTAGGACTATTTAACATCTGTTAAGTCCTGCATGCGTGCGTGCGTGCTAAGTCGCTTCAGTCCAACTCTACGAGACCCTATGGACTGTAGCCCACCAGGCTCTTCTGTCCGTGGGGATTCTCCAGGCAAGAATACTAGAGTGGGTTGCCATGCCCTCTCCAGGGGATCTTCCTGACACAGGGGATCAAACCCACATCTCATGTCTCCTACATTGGCAGGTGGGTTCTTTACCACTAGTGCTACCTGGAAAGCCCCAGTAAATCCTCAGTTCAGTTCAGTTCAGTCACTCATCCTAGTCCACCTCTATTATTATTTTTCCAAATTGCTTTGGGTATCAGACCAGGTGGTATCTTAGAGGCACTAAGGTACAGCCAGCAGGAGGGCTGGGCAGACTTACATTACATTACATTACACATTACCCGTATGTGGCCTGGGGGAGGAAAGACTGAGGCCCACCTGGGCCCTTCACCCCCACTGGGGTCAAGGCCCCGCAGCCTCGCAGTTTCCCTCATGACTCCTTCTGCCGCGTCAGCAGCTAACCTGTTCAGCTGGGAGACCCCAGTGCCACTCTGATACTAATCTAACTCCTTTAGTAGAGCAATGAAGCTTCCTTCTCTTAAAAGGGAAGGTTGCTCTTTTCTCAGGAGGGGGAGGACAGAAGTGGGCAGCGGCACTGCAAGAGACACTGGCCCTTTAACCCACACTGCAGTCGACACGGAATGTCCAGAAAGGCTTGCCATTTGTGGCCTTGCTTTCTCCAAAAAGGCAAGGGAGTGTGAGAACGAGGCCTGGCTTTGAGATGTGCCCTGAACAGTCTAGATCCCCCTGGCCATGGGCCTCAGTAGCCCTCTTATACTTACACACACTCCACATACGCATAGACAAACTACACACACAATGTAAACACTGCACACACATGCACTGCACACACACACCTACCATAACACTTCTGATGTACATTCACAAATACACCAGATGTACAAATGTACCCTATAGATACACACACCACATACACACCTCACATATATAATCACATCTCTGGACATACACTGGTGCATAGCCACATGCTACACACACACACACACACACACACACACACACACACACACACACACATACGAAAAAAAACCCACTTAAATGTCCTATACACACACACCACATCCACATACAAAGATTGGTTATAGATTTTTTTTAAGACTGACTCTGTTTCTAGAAGAATAAGGACTTCTCGTGTTTGGATGGAAGAGACTAGAGAGATTTATTTGGGTGCATTTTCACATTAGCTATCAAAGAAACCTAGTGCCTTTAAGATATCATCTGACCTGATATTCAAAGCAATTTTGGAAAATAATAATAAAGGGGACAAAGACTACCAGATGTTAAATAGTCTTAAAATAATATAGAAAGAAGACAGATCAATGGAATAGAGCAGAAAGCTCAGGAAAAACATGATTTGATTTAGAAAACAAGAACAATTTTCAAAATTCTTTAAAGACATTTTAAAAAGTTAAAAGTGGAACAGCTAATGCAGATGAAATTTTAAAAGGAAATAATAAGGTTAAAGTTGAAACTTATCTTTAGAAAATAGACTTCAACAATAAAACCATGGCCTGGTTCTTTTCAAAGAAGAGAATTCTGGCAAAACAAAGAAAGCTATAAAGAAGCAAGTTTAGGAAAGAGAGAGATAGCCAAGATACAAAAGTAATTCTTTAAATTATGAGAGAAAACCACTGCAACCTTATTTGTAAATGTGAAAATCTGAGGGGGAACTGATGCTTTTCTAGAAAGTATTAATTGTTAAAATTGATACAAGAGTTTGAAATTTTTAATAGATCACTAACCATAGATAAAATTCAAAAGGGAATAAAAAATCTACCTGACAAAATTATAGAAGACTTAGATGGAAATGGCAATCCATTCTAGTATTCTTGCCTGGGAAATTCCATGGACAGAGAAGCCCAGCAGGCTACAGTCACGGGGTCAAAAAAGAGTCAGACATGACTAAACAACAGACAATTTTAGAGACCAATTCTATCAGACCTTCAAGAAACAGATAATGCCTCTGTAGTTTAAAACTTTTTCAGAACTATAAAAAAATGCTGGAAGATTTGTCAGCCCTAGATATGAGGCTGCTGCTGCTGCTGCTAAGTTGATTCAGTCATGTTCGACTCTGTGCAACCCCATAGCCAGTAGCCCACCAGGCTCCCCCGTCCCTGGGATTCTTCAGGCAAGAACACTGGAGTGAGTTTCCATTTCCTTCCCCAATGCATGAAAGTGAAAAGTGAAAATGAAGTCGCTCATTCGTGTCCAACTCTTAGCAACCTCATGGACTTCAGCCTACCAGGCTCCTCCATCCATGGGATTTTCTAGGCAAGAGTACTGGAGTAGGGTGTCATTGCTTTCTCCAGATGTGAGGCTAAGCAAAGACAAAAATCAGATAAGGTTAGCAGCAGCAAACTACAGACCAAAGGCCAAAGATAAAAACAAGAGTAGAAATTAATAAAATAGAAAACATAGAAAAAGAAGATCTATTAAAAATGTGATAAAACTAGGCCCACATCCTCCCAGTTTTGCCACATTCCTTTTTTAAAAGAAAAATCAGAAATCTCTAATTTTTAATATATTTCCCAATTTTTTAATATTGACAATTCAAATCTTTTTAAAATATCATGTAAGTCAAATGAAATATATCTATGTCTTATAATTAGTTTGAAATCTCTGCTAGGCCAATCTGACTTATGAATATAGACACAGAAATCCTAAATAAAATAATAGCAAATCAAATCCAGCAGTAAATTCATGATTCATTCAAATGGTATTTATTTTAGGAACGCAAAAATGGCTCAAATTTAATGAACATATTAGTGCAGGGATTGGCAAACTATGCCTACAGGTCAGATCCAGCCAGCCAACCTGCTTTTGTATAGCAAGAATGGATTTAAAAGCTTTTAATGGTTGAAAAAGATTTTTTTTTAAATAGTTTTTCAGGGAGGCCTGGTGTGCTGGCGTCTATGGTTTTTCCTGTGGTCATGTATGGATGTGAGAATTGTACTGTGAAGAAGGCTGAGCGCCGAAGAATTGATGCTTTTGAACTGTGGTGTGGGAGAAGAATCTTGAGAGCCAATTGGACTGCAAGGAGATCCAACCAGTCCATTCTGAAGGAGATCAGCCCTGGGATTTCTGTGGAAGGAATGATGCTAAAGCTGAAACTCCAGTACTTTGGCCACCTCCTGCAAAGAGTTGACTCATTGGAAAAGACTCTGATGCTGGGAGGGATTGGGGGTAGGAGGAGAAGGGGATGACAGAGGGTGAGAGGGCTGGATAGCATCACTGACTTGATAGATGTGAGTCTGAGTGAACTCCGGGAGTTGGTGATGGACAGGGAGGCCTGGCGTGCTGCAATTCATGGTGTCGCAAAGAGTCAGACATGACTGAGCGACTGAACGGAACTGAACCAAAAAAAGAAAAAAAATCATCCCACCATTTGCCTTCAGGAAGTTCAAGCCTTTGTATTTATAGATGAGACAACTAAGCTTCAGAGCTGTTAAATGAATCAGGTTGCTAGGGTAGTAAATAAACAGTGGAAGAATAAGAGTCCAGCCAAAGAACCATTATAGAATGTCATCATTCACACTAATCTTCCTGCTCAGAGTGATGAGGCTGAAAACTAGTAGGTGTAAGACCTCCATGGCTTCTGACACATTAAGAGTCAATTCAACAAATGTTTGCTAAGCTAATAAGCACCTGTGTTGTGTCAAGCCTTATGCTGAACACTGAACATACAGACGTGAACAAGATGGAGTTTAAAATCTGGGGGAAGATGGGATGAGTGTTACAACAGAGGAAACACAGTAACCTGCAGAAACATGGATTAATATCTCACTTAGCCTGGGCAGCTGGACAAACCAGGATGAGAAAGCAAGTCAGAGAAGACTTCTCAAAGAAAGTGAGACCCAAAGGATGATTTAGCCAAGCTAAGGAGGTGAAGAAGGGTTACAGGTAAAGAGAACAAAACACTCAAAGACCAGAAAGTGAGAGAAGCTCACACATTTGAGGCACAGAGCAATGGGATATATGGCAGGGAACTCGGCGTGTGATGAAGGAAGTCATACACAAGAAGATAAGCATCTTACAGGGCTTCATGTATTATTAAAAGGAGCTCAGGCTCCTAAATGTAGGACAGTCCTTGAAAGATTTTAAGTAAGATCCCAACAGGTTTTGTGCTTTAGAAAAATTATTCTGGCCAGAGTGTGAAAAGTGGATTGGGAAGATGGAGGGGTGGCCTGAGGGCTGGAATCAGAAGTGCTATTAGGGAAAGTCTTTTCCAGTGACCCAGCTTAAAAAAAAAAAAACACCTAGTGCAGTAACAGTAGGGCTTATTGTTGTTGTTCAGTCACTAAGTCACGTCCGACTCTGTGACCTCATGGACTGCAGCATGCCAGACTTCTGTCCTCCACTGTCTCCTGGAGTTTGCTCAAATTCATGTCCATTGAGTCAGTGATGCTATCTAACCATCTCATCCTCTGCCGCCCTCTTCTTT
>SJYW01046446.1:257712-316776 GCA_006410735.1 Raphicerus campestris | reverse complement strand
ATGAGTCAGTTCTTTCCATCAGATGGCCAAAGTACTGGAGTTTCAGCTTCAGCATCAGTCCTTCCAATGAATATTCAGGATTGATTTCCTTTAGGATTAACTGGTTGGATCTCCTTGCAGTCTAAGGGGCTCTCAAGAGTCTTCTCCAACACCACAGTTCAAAGGCATCAATTCTTTGGTGCTCAGCCTTCTTTATGGTTTTCTATGGGAGCAGGTGCTGGTTGCTGTAAATACCACTGAGAAATTTTAATTTGCCTCAGGTATAGAAGCCTTTGGTGACCCAAATACACAAACAGAGTCTAAGTAGGAACCAAGTTAAAACTCTCACATCCACACATGACTAGTGGAAAAACCATAGCTTTGACTATATGGACCTTTGTCAGCAAAGTGATATCTCTGCTTTTTTAATATGCTGTCTAGGTTTGTCATAGCTTTCCTTCCAAGGAGCAAGTGTCTTTTAATTTCAAGGCTGCAGTCACTGTCTACAGTAATTTTGGAGCCTAAGAAAATAAAATGTCACTGCTTTCACTTTTTGCCCTTCTATTTGTCATAAAGTGATGGATGGAAAAAGGCAGAATCAATAGGACTTGGTGGTTGATTGAGAAGAGAAATTCTGACCTGAGAAATTAGCTTGGTTCAGAAGTACCATTTACAGAGATGGAGAACATGAGAGCAACTCTGAGCCTGCTAAGGTCAACTTACCGACTTGCTGTCCAAGCGAAGATGCCAAGTGAACGGTTGAATACACTGGATGTAAATTCAGGAGAAAATAACTTAGGCTGAAAATATAGTTTAGGAATTCCCAATGAAGCCATGGTATGGATAAAAGAGCCCAAAGAGAATGTTTATTGTGAGAAGAGGGTTCAGAAAAGAACTGAGAAGAACATCAAGTAAAAAGACAGGCAGAGGAAGAAAGGCTAGAAAGGGAAAAGGTAAGCCAGGCAGGGTATTAAGATGATAGTCAACTATCTCAAACACTGTTGAGAGGTCAAGGAGCTTAGTAACTGAGAAGTGTCCATTGGATTCAGCAACAAGACAATTGCTGTTGACCTTCCATCCCAGAATAAAATGCTGGGAGGCAACAGCTCCACATGAATGAAACTGTACCAAATTCACTCCAAAAGGAAAAATACCCTGGGCTCAAAGCCAGAGAATATTCTTGGGTCAGGTTTTTTCTTGTTCTAAATTTAACCAGCTGGAATGTTTTGTTAAGTGGTATTTTTTCACCCTGGAAATGCAGGATTTATCTTTTAAAAGTATGTCTGTAATTCATCTTCAAGGTAAAACACAATGGTTTTCTATGGGAGCAGGTGCTGGTTGCTGTAAATACCACTGAGAAATTTTAATTTGCCTCAGGTATAGAAGCCTTTGGTGACCCAAATACACAAACAGAGTCTAAGTAGGAACCAAGTTAAAAAAAAAAAAAAAGCTTCAGAATTTCAACTAAATTGAGAGATATTGTTTCAAAATAGAAGAGAACAAAACCTTCCCTGCCAAAGGAATGTAAAATAGTAAATTCAGTGCAATGATAAGAGCCAAGGACTTGACAAGCAGAGTCCCCTGCGTCTCCTAGAAGGGCTCAGTTTCCTTGTGGCTCTGTCGGAATCCCTTTCAGCCTCTTCAAGAAGCACCCCTTTTCCTGACCTGATGATAAGCAGCTTGGCTTAGCATAGCCAAGGGCTCCAGAGGCCCTCAAAAAGTTTTCCAAACTTAAACAATATAAACTTCTGCCTCTCACCAAGACCATCTTGGGACTGGATCCAATTTAGGGAATGGATTTTCCCTCTCGCCTGAAACAACTTAAGAGATTAGACAAAATACATGAAACAACAGTTTTCAAGATCTTGGACATCAAGCAACAAAGGATGGTGACCCCTGAGAAACAAAACCAACAAGGTGAGCCCCGTGATTGCCCCAGCCTCCTGGAGCGATCAACTTCAGACCCTATGCTGAGGAGGTCAGGAGACCAAGGCAGCTAGAGTTCACAGGACAGAACAGCAGAGAGGAAACAGCTGCACAGAGAGCTTCAGAGATCTACAGAGGGCCCCTCCAAATCTTCAGCGAAGTGCTGACGAGCTCATAGACACTAGGAAAGTACCCTGCGGCTGGGGAAAGAACCACCCAGAAGGATCAGAGTTAATCATCTTTCCCAGGCTCTCAAGGATCAGGGTGAGTTCTTATTCTCACCAGCCAGACTGGAAAAGCTTTCTAATTCATTGGGTAGCTACTCAGAAGGGTTTTACCTCAGTTGTGGGGAATTATTAGCCCTAAACTAAATGATGCTCTGTTCTCATCTAAGAGAACTTAAAAGCAAGAGCCAAAAAGATCAAAAACTTCCTAAGTAATGTAACTACATCCCAGAACAAACTCAAGAATACTTATAAGAATACAAAAATATCCAACACCCAACAAGGCAAAATTCAGTGTCTAGTATCCAATAAAAGTTTACTAGGAATGCAAAGAAAAAGGAAAATGTGACCCATAATGAGAAAAATCAATAGAAACCAGTCCAGAAATGACACAGATTATAGAATTAGTAGACAGCATATTAAAATAGTTATAACAACTTAATATTTTTATGTTCAAGAAACACTTTCAGAGCATGTTAAGTAGAGACATGGAAGATGCAAAAAAAGACCAAGTCAAACATCTAAAGGTAAAAAATATATCTGTGGTTTATATATATATATATATATATATATATATATATGATGAGATTAACAGTGGATTAATGCAGAAAAAAGAAAAAGATTAGTGAACTTGAAGGCAAAGCCATAGAAGCCATCCAAAATGAAACACAAAGAGAAAAAAAAAAAAAAAAACACCAGTGAACTGTAGGACAACTTCCAGCAGTAGGAGATAAAAACTATATTTGAGGAAATAATGCTGGAAATTTCCAAAATTTGTTGAAAACTGTTTATGCACGTGAGTTTCCCAGGTGGTACAGTGGTAAAGAGTCCAGCTGCCAAGGCAAGAGATGTGGGGTCAATCCCTGGGTCGGGAAGATCCCCTGAAGAAGGAAATGGCACCCCACTCCAGTATCCTTGCCTGGAGAATCCCATGGACGAGGAGCCTGGTGGGCTACAGTCCACGGGGCTGCTAAAAGTAGGACATGACCGAGTGGCTGAGCACTCACACATAAACCCACAAACCCAAGAAGCTCAATGAACCCTGAGCAGAAGAAACACGAAGAAACCTATGTCAAAGCACATCATAAGCAAGTTGTTTTAAAACCACTGACAAAGAGACACATCTTGAAAGCAGCAAGAAAACACACACACACACACACACACATATTATTTACAGAGGAAGAAAGACAAGCATGATATTGGATTAGAAATAGGCACCAGAAGACAGGAAAGCAGCAACTTTAAAGAAAAACAACTGTCAACCTAGAATTCTTTACCCAGCAAAAATGTCTTTTTAAAATGAAGGTGAAAAAAACAGATTTGCTCAGACTTACAAAAGCTGATTGAATTCAACCACAAACCTGTACTATAAGAGATGCTAAAGTCTTAGGGAAGGAGGACAACAATACCATATGGAAGTCTTGATCTACCAAAGGAATGAAGAGACCACCAGAAATGGTAACTACATGGGTACATTAAAAAAAGAGGTTTTCTTCTTATTATTTAAATCTCTTGAAAAGAACAATCCAAGTAGGACAAGGAGCCATTAACTAAAATTAAAAAAAAGCCACCCAGAGCTCTCTGGAATTTATCCTGGAATAAATTGNGTAACTACATGGGCACATAAAAAAAAGAGGTTTTTTTCTTATTATTTAAATCTCCTGAAAAGAACAATCCAAGTAAGACAAGGAGCCATTAACTAAAAAAAAAAAAAAAAAGCCATCCAGAGCTCTCTGGAATTTATCCTGGAATAAATTGTTATATGTTGCCTTGTCTAAATTCTGATGAGGTAATTGCAAGAAGTAAACTCCAGGGAAGCTATTAGCAAGTTCACATTTGCAGTCATGTGGGAATGTGGATTCTACTTATGGAGGAAAATAATATGGATATGTTTAGTGCAAAATGCAGCAACCACAGCCGAGATCTGTGGCTCAGCTGGATTACACTCAAGCTTGAATATAAAGTTTATGTAGACCAAAGCCTTTTTCTGAATCAGTGTATTGTGATGACGACGCGTCTCCCAGTGGACAGTAACAGATCATACTGGGACAGAGGTCATGGCATCCAGGGGTCCCAAACATTCTCCAGAGGAATTTCCTAGGGGAGCTGGGGGATGTATCTAGGTTGGTCTCATTGGAGCTGTAATCGATAGCAGTGGCATGTACTCCTTTTGCTTGCAGATTCTCACCATTCACTCTGGGACCCCTTTTTCTGCTTCTACCACTTATTGAAGCTCTTCACTCAGAGGTCACCATTGACTTCCTTACTGTGAATACCACTTGCCTCGTCTCAGTCCTCATCCCCTTGCATTAGCTCTCCTCTCACTTCTCTGAAAATTCCTCTATTTTATGACTTTTCCTGACTCTGAGGGAGACTGTGCTGCCCAGCTGTGCCCTTTCGCCTCCCTCCTTCCTCAGCGGTCTCCAGCTCTGAGCCCTCATCCACTCCTATTTCACTCTCAGCTACCTGTTCTGATGATGACGCCCCAATCTCTCCCCAACACCAGGGCCCTGGGCCACCCCTGCTCTCTCGAGCCAGCAATTTCCCTTCCTCTTCGCACCCACCCTCTTCAGTCAGTGGCTCCCCTGGACCGTAGCCTTAACTGCCTGGTTTTGTGTCTTTCTGCCCAGCTATTCTGTAAAGCAGTGACTGAGACAGGTCTTCTTAGTAGCTGCTACTTCTCAGCCTAGTGTCTGGCACACATTTTAAAGAGCCAAATCTTGCCAGAGATTTCAAATCTAATCAGCATATAAAGCACAGACTATGAATAGTCAAAATTACCCTCGAATAAGCCCTTAGTCATCCATAAAATGCACATGGTATTGTAAATCAAAAGGGAAATGGCAAATTCACCTTCCCCATCTCGCACCCCCTCTGGGATGTATTTTTCTGAGTGCAGAGCCACAACAGCCCCCACCAGCTGCATATATTCTCGCTGTCACTCCTTCCCACTTGTGTTTTATTTTTTGGCCCCACACAAAATTTCTGTAAGTGAACAGAACAGACAGCAAGAACTCCATTGTAAAGTTCTGATGGACAAATTCCTTTCTCTCTCCTTAAACTGGTTCTTGCTTTTAACTTCACAATTTCTAATAATGACACCACCTCACTGAATCAGGCTGAAAATGCTTTGACTCTTCCCTCTCCCTCATTCTTTTCTTTCCACTTTCCAGCTTCTTTTTAATCCTTCTTCTGTACAACATCCCTTTGTCTCCCTTCTTATTGCCACCTACGTGGTCCAGGCCCCGGCCACCTTGCATCTTGACTTCTAGAACAGCCTCCTAACAGGTCTCGCTGGTCTCTCTCCAATTCATGTCTCACCGCCATTATATTAACCATTTCTAAACTTTAGAATTTTAAAATGCTAGAATCTAAAGCCCTAATTTAGTCCTATCGCTCCTCTGTTCAAAAGCCATCAGTGCCATCAGCTAGAGTCCACTCTCTCCAGGCTGAGCTATCTGGGCACAGGCTACCTCCAGGCCTAATTCCCACTCTTGTCAGATGGGAACACCTCTCCCCTTGCCTACCCTCCAAACTTTTCTCACTTCCCTCCACTTAAAGGCCACCTCCACAAACGTCTCCATTTACCAAGACTCAGCCTCAGATGGCAGCACCCAAGGTACCCCTTCCTTCTTGCCACTGTAGCTCCTTCTTTGTGCCACTCAGCTCACACTGCTGTGTTATATGTACCCCCAAAGGAAGGAGCTATGTCACCACTTTTTTAAACTCATTCATTCATTCAGCATATATTACTTGTTATGCTCCGAGTCCAAGACCCCAAATAGACTGAGAGAACAAGTCCACCAAAGTACTGCAAAAGCAAGAAGGGAGTTTATTGATTACTAACTCGAGTTAGGGCTCCCCTGCCCCCTCCAACACAGTGGAGTAAGGCAAGAGGGCCCCGAGCCCTGAATTACAGCAGTATTTATAAACTTAGAACAAAGAAAGGGAGTTGGTAAGGGCGGATTGGTTGCAAGGGTCTCTTGGCACCTACTAATTGGCTAGATTCCCACACGCGCGGGCTTTCTTAGGGGCTTTTTCCTATTGGTCAAGCTACGCTGTCCGTGGGAGTTCCCAGGGCCTCAGCTTTCCTAGAGACCTAGCCTGCCCCTTAGAGCCTGTCCTGGCTCCAGTTAGGCCCTAACATTACTGAGCACTTACAATGTGCCAGGCACTCAATCAGGTGCTAAAGACACGTGGTGAAGACAGATGCCAGTCACAGAACTGATCATCTGGTAGTGGAGAGTGACGATGGACGGGCTGTGAGCCTCACAGAGGCTATGAGAGGAAAAGAGGAAGAGTGGGCCCTCACCGTGACAGTGATCAGAAAAAGCTCCCCCAAAGAACACAAGCTGAGATCTGAAGAATGAGTAGAAGGTCGCCAGGCAGAAGGAGGAAGGGAAGAATTTTATAGGGTGAAGGAAAAGTATGGGGGGAGAAAAAGTCTGAAGGTAAGACAGAACAGGGCTTATTAAAAGAACCAAAAGGGAAAACCACGGCTAGAGTACACAGAGCGAGGTGAGAGTCAGGCGGGGGGGAATTCCCTGGTGGCCCGGTGCTTAGGAATCTGCCTTCCAATCCAGGGGACGCTGGTTCTATCCCTGGTCAGGGAACTAACATCCCACATGCCACAGGGCAAATAAGTCCGTGCGCAACCAGAGAAGCCTTCATGCCTCCACTACAGAGCCCATGTGCTACGACTTCCAAACCGTCACGCTACAACTAGAGAGACGCCTGCAGGCCGCAAGTCAGACCTATCACAGCCAAAAGTAAATAAATAAAATAAAATATTAAAGTCAGGGGGAACTGGGATGGAGGGAGACAAGTAGCGCGTAGCCGGGTCACAGCCTATTTTGTAAAGCAAAAGAGGCTGGGTTTGACCCTGAGAGCAAGGGAGAGTTTTCAGCAAAGGAGGAACACAACCATCTGTGCACACTGGACAGATGGGAAAAATAGATGGGAGTGGTAAGGACTAGGGATCGATGCAGTGACCCAGATGAAAGAAGATGGAGGCCAGGGCTAGGGTAACAGCAGAAGAAACAGAGGAGCATGGATGTGGATGCTACAGCTGGTAGGACTGAGGGATTAACTGAACTCAAAGGAGCCATGATAGGGAAAGGTCAGAGATGACTGCACTGTCTAGACGAGCGCTCTGTACATCACAGTTGTGCAGTGACTATTTGTGGACTGAATGAATGAACAATAAATAAATTACAGAATAAACAATTTACCAATGAATGACAGGCGGAGAAGAGGACATTATTTTTGGAGATCCTTTCCAAGACAGAGCCATCATTACAAGTAATATAGAAGCAAGCAAAAAATTCAGATTTGTTGGTTTACAACCCCCTATATTATAAAGGGAGAAATCCTTTTTCTCATCAAGAGAAATTTAGGAAACACAAAGCAAATAGAAGAGCCTCAGATCACTTTTGATGTTTCTGCCTTCCCAATGCTGCCTCCCCGAGCCTCTGCTCAACTGATAATCCATCAGGATCACCAATAGCCCGCAACTTCTCCAAATCCTAGGCCTCTGTGCATGTTCCAGGACTTTCCACCCTCTTGAAATGGTTCTTCCAGTGACAATCTAAATGGTTCAAAAGCTTTATTTATTTACTGAGTGCCCACTACATGAACTATAAGCTACGGCTATAAGGTGACAACAGACACAGTCCCGTCGCTCCTGGAGTTTCCAGCCCCTTGAGCGTTTCAATCAGATCACTATGTAAATGATAAAATATGGCTTTTCCTCCATTTATTCACAAAGAAGTCTCTTTGACTGTATACACAGGGTCTCAGAAATAACCGGAGGCCTCCAGTCCACAGAAGAGTATCATTTTCATGAGGTGATATTGCCACCTAGTGGTCGAAAACAGCCTTACCATTTGATCCAGTAAAATTTCTAGCTGTATCTCTGAGGACTCTCCAAGTCTCTAGAACATTACCTTTCTCTATTAAGATAACACAGGGGTTGAGAACATTCCTTTTCTCTATTAAGATAACATAGCGGTTGATTCTCTAATATATAATAAATGCTTAATATTTTTAATTAAATGTATAAACAGGAGTACAAATGAATTTCATACCTTGGTACCTTATGGCAGTTGAAAATTTACATTTTTTCCCCCAGATTCTTCTGGATTCCAAAGAACCTCTGAACATTTCTATCTAAAAGCCAGATGCATTTCTGTGCTTAATTCAGCAAACAACTCCTTTAGGTGTATTTGAATAAACTGATATTTTAAGGGTCATCCCCACCATGAATGAAACCAACTCCAAAGGAAGCATTCTGTAATCCAAAATCAATGAAGAACAGAGTCTGTTATCCCAGATGTCAGGACCCATAGCAAAACAAAAAATGGTTCTACAAGGAGGAGAGCATGGGCAGAGAATGTCGGAAGATGCTTTCACTGACTCTCCTTCTACACACAGGTCAAACTGAGCCGAGTGTCACTGGAGGGTATGCTCAGAAAACCAAGGTGACTCAAAGTGGCCTATCTCCCTTAGAGATCACAAAGAAAGTAGAAAAGAACAAAATAAATCAGAATCTAGTTTCTTAGGAACTCAAAGCTCCAGCACAACAGTCTAACAGGCCAATGCTCAGGTCCTCTTGTCTGAAGTGAAAGTTGCTCAGTCAGACTCTGCAACCCCTTGGACTATACAGTCCATGGAATTCTCCAGGCCAGAATACTGGAGTGGGTAGCCTTTCCCTTCTCCAGGGGATTTTCTCAACCCAGGGATCGAACCCAGGTCTCCCACATTGCAGATGGATTCTTTACCAGCTGAGCCAGCAGGGAAGCCTACTTAAATACATAAGTGGATCTCCAACTGATCCTGGGGAGCCTCCTGGCTGTTAGGCCTTGATTCTCCTGATGCCTGAAGCCCAGATGGTTGGAAAACGGCAGTTAGCAACAGTTACCTGGCTCCTCCTCTCTCAGAACATGGAGAGGCTGAGGCAAAGGCTTCGGGAGGGCTCCTTGCCATCAGTCAGTTCTTTTCTACATGGCCTCATCCTTCCTGTCTGATTAAGATTGTCGTCTGTGCATAAAGAGAGGGAACCAGAGAGGCATCAGAACACAGCGGACTGAAGAGCAAGCACTCGGGTTCTAAGCCCAACCCCCTTCACTTGCCAGCCTTGGATGTCTGGCAAATTACTGAACCTCGCCAGCAAGGCCAGCAGGTACCATTGCACAGGCGGTGGGCCAGCTCTAGCGGTGTTGCTCAAATGGTAATCACCACAGATGTGTTTATCCATTGAAATAACTTTTTAGCAAATAGTTTGTAAAGTGTCTTGAAGGGTCTCTTTCTCTAATTCACCCAAAGGTCCCCAAATGGCCTAGCATCAGCCCTGTTTTCTGAGCTTCAGTTTCCTAAACCGTAAAACAGAGACAATCCCCGTCTATCTATAGAGTTGGCCAGAGAACCAATCAAAATAGTGGATATGAAGCACCTTGAAAACTGTAATGTGCTCGGTAGGCTATACTTCTCTATATCCATTTCGTGATTATCCAAATTCGAGGGATTGGCATGACAAAGATGAAACAAGTTTCGGCCTATAACAATTTTTTTCTCTCTTTGAAAAGAGAAGCAAAGGCCAGTATTCANTCTCTATATCCATTTTGTGATTATCCAAATTCGAGGGATTGGCATGACAAAGATGAAACAAGTTTCGGCCTATAACAATTTTTTTCTCTCTTTGAAAAGAGAAGCAAAGGCCAGTATTCAGATAATTATTTTCTCACTCAAAATACAACACAGTTCAAAAGGTGACTTTGTACTAACCATCGGGACTTTAATGTGGGAGTTGCTTTACTAAGTAAGCAAAGTAGTTCAATTTGTTTTGAAAGAGTTAGACCTTCTCTGAGTCTTCAGATAAAATGAGTGATTTGAAGCTAAGCCTTGTGCAACCTCAAGCCCCCTACTGACCACTGGAAACTGGGTTTTCTCGGGAAGACAGTTTTGAAGGTAGGCTAAGGAGAAGTGGCAGGATTTATAAATTTTTAAGTTAGCCCACAGAAGTCACTCTGCAACACAACGTATATTTGAGGAAAAATTTTTCATAAAAATAGTCCACATAATGCCTCTTGGCTTCTTCTTACTGTGAAGATTCAGCTAAGAATAGTTCAGTCTAGTAACACAAACGAGGTCACATAATTTTGAGTTGTCTTGAAAAAGATGAAGAATGGATGGGCAGCAGTTTCGGCTTTCTCATTTGGTCTGTTTTGAGACAATGTTAAAAAGGAGTCGAATATTTAATCTGCCTTTCTTGGATGAACTGTGTTTAGGGTAACCAAATAATTGATGAGGGGTAAGTTTCTCTTCATAAAAAAATTTCTCAGACCCAGTTTAGAGTTCCACTTCTGGCCTCACAGTACAAGGAGCTCCACAAACAGCTCTCCAGTGAAACTAATGAAAACTATTTTGATTTAAGTCTCTGGAAATAGCTCTAAGAGCATACAACAAATGAAGAAACAGTTGTCCAAGAAAACCTAACGAAGGAAAGTTACACAGCTCAAAACAGCCTGGAGTTAAAACTCCCCTCCTGGTCCTCCCCACCATTCTATGCAAAACAAAGAACTCTCTCAACCAAGGAAAAATGGACTTTAAGATTGATTACGCCCAGCTCCCAGCTGGCCCGACCCATCTCCAAAAGTCCTTGCCCCAAGACTTGAAGAGATAACTACTCCGAACAACCTTGGAGAACAGACTTTCCACATACATGCCTATATATACTCACTCTTTTCTTGGGTTAGTGCAGCATCTTGCTAATCTGACTGCTGCCCCTTCTCGCCTCATTAAAGGTGATCTGTTCCTGTAAAGTGCTGGTCTCTCGTTCTTTTTCTGAACCTCGCCTTCTCTAACTCCCTTACCCTACACCTACAAAACCTCGCTGAGAACTGCAAGAGTCCGTGGTACGTGAAGGGAAGAGCCTTTACCCACCCACTCCTTTCCCCCCACTTCAGTGAGCTGACTCTCCTCCAGACTCCTGCAGCCCAAGGACACAGGGCTCCCTCTCTCCCTAGTTCCATGTCTGAGGGAGACTTTCCAGGAAGAACTGAATGTCATCCTTTCTCATCCTGCCCCTACCTGTGGCAGAGACTAAGCTCCAGTGAGTACAGCCTATAGAGGGAATCTCTCTTCTTCCATCCAGCCCCTAATTATGGGGAGAAAGCTCGAGCTCGGGAACAGAACTGCTGAGAATACTGGGGGCCCACCTGCTCTTACCTCAACTCATGGGGTGTGGGGCCCAGGTTTTATGACTCAAACCTAAGATTCTGGGTCCCTGAGAGTTTCAATAATTTTACAGAATTCTTTTACATAATTTTGAAATTTTTCTGTATTAAAAAAGTTTAAGGACATAAAAACTGTAAAAAAAAAAAAAATCCTTGCAAAAACCAAGCACAGGGGACCCCGAGACTCTGAAATTTTGAGTCTTTACAAGCATTACTGAAATTTTCCTGCAGACTCAGTAACTCAGGAACTGGATCCTTGGACTCTTTTATTTCAGTCTGAGTCCCCTACCACATGCATAGGGATACGACACGTAACAATGAATGTTATTTGACAGATGCAGATGTTATCCTCAAGATAAAACATTTCCAGAGAATAAAAAGGAAAGCAACACATTAGGGGTTTCCACAGGCCAAATTCATCTTCCTGTAACTAGAAACCTTTCAGCGTTTCAGCGAGGAGATAAAAGTGACCCAGAAACAGAGAAATGAGTCTACTGATAAGCAGCGGCTGTGTTTAATCACTAAAATTACCCTGGGCCCTAAAGGGAGAGAAACAATCCAAGTTAGAAAGAGCTTTTTCTCTCTCTCACTTATTTCAGAAGCAAGTAGAAGCAAGTGAAGAAAACAGAATCCCTAAGGTCAGACCCTGGGTAAGGGCTCCAAAGAGTCGAAGTCCCCTCTCTTCCTGCCCTCATGTCCAAGGTCACTGTGGGAGCCCGAGCATCCTTCCGTCTACACCTCGGACACTTCACTCTGTGCCCCAGAGGGATGGATCTCCTCATCCTCTTCATCTGTGGCCTGAAGAATCCTCAGCAGTTTGAGCTCAGGGTTCCAGCTGATGCTAGCAGCACTCTTTGGGGTCCTCATTTGGTTTTCCAGCAGAATCTCCATCTGAGTCTTGATGTCCTTCTTAGTGTATTCTATTTGGGATAACTCGGGACCTAAAAGAAGACCCAGCCATCAACTGCACCTGTAGCCTTCTCCCAATTAACTATGAAAATGGGAGACAGAAAAGGAAGGGCGGGGGAGTCC
Source organism: Raphicerus campestris (assembly GCA_006410735.1). Taxonomy (NCBI): domain Eukaryota; kingdom Metazoa; phylum Chordata; class Mammalia; order Artiodactyla; family Bovidae; genus Raphicerus; species Raphicerus campestris. The sequence continues at coordinate 304,382 of SJYW01046446.1, read as the reverse complement.
GCAGGACCCTTCTGAGGTGTGAGGGCCGCGCCCTCCAGGGAGGTGAGCCATCCTGATCAACAGGGTTCTGCTCCCCATCCTCAAGACACTTTCTAAGGCTCCTCCACCCCTAGGGTCTTACTCTTCTTACTGCGGGAGGAGTCCAGGGATTTCTTAGCAACGTTTGTCTGTGGTCTCTCTGTGGAATCCTGAAATTCGTAAGTGTAAAGAAACCTGAGTCAGGATTTAGGAAACAAAGGGCTTTTCTAAATGATGCTTTCCTTGGAGAAATTAACGTCTAAACGGGACAAAATGCCACCATCTGACACTGAAGAGAGAAGCTTGTGTCACAGGTTCTTTTGCCCTGCAGGCTGACCACATGAAGCAAGAATGCAGTCTTCCCCAGTCCCGGCAGTTAACTAAGGGTAAACTGCCTCCAAAGTTGTGTGTGTTAGTCAGTCATGTCCAACTGTTTGCAATCCCATGGACTATAGCCCGCCAGGTTGCTCTGTCCATAGGATTCTCCAGGCAGGAATACTAGACGGGGAAGCCATTCCCTCCTCCAGGGGATCTTCCCAACCCAGGATCGAACCTGGGTAGCTGCCAGCAATTCTTCCCATTCCTATAAGCACACCCCATAGATGGCAGCCCAACAGGCTCCTCCGTCCCTGGGATTCTCCAGGCAAGAATACTGGAGTGGGTTGCCATTTCCTTCTCCAATGCTTGAAAGTGAAAAATGATCATCATGAGACAATTTCCTCTCCTCTTGAATCTGAACTGGACTTGCGATTTTTTTAAACAAATAAATTGTGGCAGAAGTGACCTGGTTCCAGTTCCAGGCCCATCCCTAGCAAAGTGCCTTCCTGAGATTACTTCTTGGCTGTCAAGAAGCCCAGACTAGACACATGGAGAGGCCTCATAAAAGAGAACTAAAGACAATTTGGCCAAGAGCCCCAGCCCAGCCTCCAGCTGAATGCAGCTGCATGAGTGACCTTAGGCAAGACCAGAAAACTATCCAATCAACCCACAGAATCATGAGAAATAACAAACCACTGTGGTTCTGCTTTGGATGGTTTGTTTTACAAAAATAGACAACTAAGGGCTTCCTGGGTGGCACTAGTGGCAAAGAACCTGCCTGGCAATGCAGGAGGCCTAAGAGACGTGGATTCAAGCCCTGTCTGGGTCGGGAAGATCCCCTGGAGGAGGGCATGGCAACCCACTCTAGTATTCTTGCCTGGAGAATCCCCCTGGACAGAGGAGCCTGGCAGGCTACAATCCATAGCGTCATAGAGTCGGACACGACAGAAGTGTCAGCATGCACCCCACAGCCAACTCAAACAGGGCCCTAGCAGAATGTCCCCCATACACCCTCACCTGTTTCAGGTCGGGGGCTCCTGTCTTCATCTGCTGCTGCTGCTTTTTGTCGCTTTCCTGACCTCGTAGAGTTTTGCAACCTAGTGACCACCAGATCAGTTCAAGTCTCTTATTGGTATTCCACATCCCATTGCTGGGCTTCTAGTTGACCCCTAGTCTACAGGTGACTCCCCAGCCAGGACAATATAGGACCTTAGAGGCAGGTAAAAGGGAGTGAGGCCCTCTTAAGTTCTATTCGTGATTCTGTTCGCCTGGGACTGTGACCACATCTATCATAGAATTAGTGAGTAAGGTAAACTGTGTTAAAAGATCCAGGATTCCTCAAATAAATCTACGGGGCCAGCACCTGTATGTCAGTGTAGCAAAAGAACTCCTAGGTCTATCTTTTCAGTTTATGAATCCTGTTCTTACTTTATTGTGCCATCCCTAAGTTACCTCTATCGACTTATGAAAATAAACATCCTCCCACCCCCAAATTTCGAGATCTACGACTCTTCTGTATCAGTTCTTTCCCCCAACTAGTTACAAAATGCACTAGTTCTTTCCCTTCTGTTTCTCTTCCTTTAAATGAGCAATCTTCCAAGCTACCACCAGCGGTATGAGGCTAAAAGGGACAGCCAAACAAGGAAGTCGACTCCACTGCTGTGCTGGCCCCCTGTCAGCACTGATTCACACCTCAGTTACACGCTGGGGCATTCTAAAAACCACCCAGGCCTGGACCTAACACCATACGCTCTGATTTTAATAGGTCTGGGGTGCAACATGGGTGTCAGGGTTTTGAAAGCTCCTCAGTTGATCTCAGGGTGCCATCAAGGCAGATCACTACGGCCCACCACTGAGGATAAAGATCACACATCTCAGCAGGCCATCTCATCAGCCTGAGCCACCTCTCTCCCTTAAATACCCAACCCCACAGCCACAGCAGACTGCTCAGTGCTCCCTGCCGCCACGCTCCTCCAAGACACGTTTGCCCAACCCATCCCTGCTTCCAGGAATTCTCTTCCGTATCCAGGAAACTCTCACAAATATCCATGATCCAGTGCAAAAATCACCTCTTCCACGAGGCCTTTCTCAACTCAGAGAGGACAAGCCACTGCTCTAAGAATATAATTCAAAAGGGAGCCCCAGTCACCCAAGCAAAGCTGCTCCTACTGGAGGCACCAGGAAGAGGAACAGAAGGCACCAGAATGAAACTCAGGGGAGTTGTTGTCATCACACTGGATACCGGGCTAACCTTGAACAAGTGCCTCCACGCTGGGCCACAGCCCCAGTGCTATCTACCTCCCGTCTGAAGGTCAGGAGGCTTATTCGATCTCCAGGTTAGAAGACACTTGTAGTAGCAGAGAGCAGGATGAATTGGGAGAAAAACCAAGAAAAGCATCCTTCTCGGGAAACCTCACCCTCACTTTCCCAATGCCCCAGGGTGGAGGATGAATTCTACCGATTAAACAGTAAGCTCCCCATCACAGACAGCGATGTCCAGTCTATTTAGGGCAGAAGAATCTGCCGTGGATTAGGGGGATTCTTTCTCCTTGCTTCTCATTCTGCATGCAAACTGAGAAATGTCAGAGGGACCGGTGTAAGTATATCCTTCAGCTCAGACATGCTAAGAACTCCAAAAGGGGGAGTCTCTTATCTCTGGCATGAGCACTAGAGGAAAAGAATCGCCGGTCAAGAACTAGCCTCCTGCCTCTTGGACAGGGCTGGACTGTGAAAGACTCCTGTGGCTGAGAAGTGGCTGACTTTGCTTCCTTAGAACTCTCCTGGGGCTCTCGTGAGGGGCCCCGGCTCTTCCCTGTCTCACAGGCCAGTGGGCCCTTGAGGCTCTTCTCTTCAGTAACCCAAGCTAACTCTTCATCCCCAAACCGCTTCCTTTTCTAAAGTAGGACCTGAGGAGTGACTCTGACTCGTGCTCATGGCCATCTCTCAAATCCCCATGTGAAGCAGACATCTGGCCCAGCTCACTTGCTGAGCAAATATTTGATGGAAGGCTGATACATGGTAGACCAGCCAAACATAAGCATTCCAAGGAGAATTCAAGCGCCTCACAAACATGGATCCTCAAATGCCAAACGTGTTCCACTTTTCCTGCCCTCAGCTAGGTCCTGGGACTCTGTCACTCCCAAGCCGACACATTCTCCTCACCACAACGTGGGTCACAAACCACGGCACCCGAATACTTGCGCGAGCTGTTGTGGCTCTCTGGTTCACTCCTGCATCTCTTTTTAGCCTCCTGAAACCCACATGAGGAGGAAGCGAATTAGGACTTCTGAAAGTGAAGAAATCTTTTCCAAAAGGGTCAAAAAGAAGGCTGTTAGTATAACCACACAGGAACTTTGTATCTACAACCAGCAAACATCCCCTGTATAAGCCCTTACTATTCCAGGCTGCACCCACTTGCTCCAGCCCCAAGTGGAAGCATCCACGCGTCCCAAGCGTCCCTTCACTGTCCCTCTACCTGTTTCCTAGTGGCTGTCTTCGCCTTCCTCTGTGGCTGCCGCTGCTGCTTCCTATGACCTGGTGACCAGACAGCCAGCTCAGCCCTCTTCTCCCGGACAGCTCCCACCCTCCCCCTGGGCTGCCTGCTGTGCCCTGCCCCCAGTGGTGATGCTCTCTCCCCGCTGGTCAGGACCAAGCTGAGAGGGGGTGCTTTTTGAAACTGCAGTCTCCTAAGGTCTACACGTGACCCTGTCTGTGGCCGCAAACATCACTGAGTTGGGACCAAGATCAAATGTAAGAAACGTGGGCAGAGGAGGGATGGTACCTGGAGACCTAGCAGCATCAGAAAACCTACCATCTGTTTTCAGGTTAGAATAGTGTTTCTTCACATGTTCAGGATATCTCAATGCTGGTTTCTAGAGCAGAAAAAAGGAAGAAGAGAAAAGAAAAAAAGCTCTACTGTAGGTCTTTCTCTTTCCCAAAATGTATCACCAAATGCCTTTATCCATCGAGTCAATGAGCACTTTTTTGAGAAGCCCAGTGTGTGCAACATTATACCAGGAGCTTGGGAGAGGGGAAAGGAGTGGGAAGCCAAGTGCAGGAGAAATAGAGAATACTGCTCTCCTCCAACCTCTCCTTGTAATCCGCTTTCACCCACACACAGCCCAGTCCTTCTGTGGCACCTGGATCCAGAGTGGAAGAACAGAAGAGAAAGAAATTAGAAAGCTAAGTCCTGCAGCCTTGAGGAAGGTGAGTCTGGACTTGCACGCAGACACCTTCCTCTGAGGACCCCTTGCTCTTACTTGTAGGGTGAGGCGGTGTACAGATAAATACATCTTAGCAGAAATGGCACTGTCGGGTCGGCTCTTTTCCAAGGGAGGTTTCTTTTTCATCATGGCCAACTGTGTCCGCATCTCTGGATAAAGTATGGTTTTCCCTTTATCCAGCAAGAGGCTGAAGGGGACAGACACAGAGACGGTCAGCAATAGCTTTTCTTGGCTGGGGAGAAAGAGAAGAAAAGGGCTCTACATTTGCAGACGTGTCCACTTTGGGCCTTAAAAGGCCTGTACCAACAGGTGCTCATTCGGTAATGGCTTTCAGATGCAACTATGGCAATCATGGGTGAGTGGATTAAGTTTACTACATGTCGGGCTCACGTGCTTTACACCACTGAATCCTTACCATACCCCAAGGACAGGTTTATGATCTTCATTTTGTAAATGAGGAAAATGAAGATTAATGAGGCTAAATAAATTGCAGAAATTCATGAAGGCAATGAATTTCAGTACAAAATTCAAAGGTGGTCTTGCTCCAAACCACGTATCCATTCCGTCTTCCACTTAACCCATAACTCACCTGTAAAAAGAACAGTGTGTCCACCTCCCAGTGAAGGTTTAAATGAGAGAATATAGGTACTGTGCTAATTATTAAGCACAGGGCCTGGCAGGTGGTAAATACTCAAATGGTGGTGATTATCTTCCTCACTGCATATGCGTTAAGTCCACAAATNGAAGTGTCAGCATGCACCCCACAGCCAACTCAAACAGGGCCCTAGCAGAATGTCCCCCATACACCCTCACCTGTTTCAGGTCGGGGGCTCCTGTCTTCATCTGCTGCTGCTGCTTTTTGTCGCTTTCCTGACCTCGTAGAGTTTTGCAACCTAGTGACCACCAGATCAGTTCAAGTCTCTTATTGGTATTCCACATCCCATTGCTGGGCTTCTAGTTGACCCCTAGTCTACAGGTGACTCCCCAGCCAGGACAATATAGGACCTTAGAGACAGGTAAAAGGGAGTGAGGCCCTCTTAAGTTCTATTCGTGATTCTGTTCGCCTGGGACTGTGACCACATCTATCATAGAATTAGTGAGTAAGGTAAACTGTGTTAAAAGATCCAGGATTCCTCAAATAAATCTACGGGGCCAGCACCTGTATGTCAGTGTAGCAAAAGAACTCCTAGGTCTATCTTTTCAGTTTATGAATCCTGTTCTTACTTTATTGTGCCATCCCTAAGTTACCTCTATCGACTTATGAAAATAAACATCCTCCCACCCCCAAATTTCGAGATCTACGACTCTTCTGTATCAGTTCTTTCCCCCAACTAGTTACAAAATGCACTAGTTCTTTCCCTTCTGTTTCTCTTCCTTTAAATGAGCAATCTTCCAAGCTACCACCAGCGGTATGAGGCTAAAAGGGACAGCCAAACAAGGAAGTCGACTCCACAGCTGTGCTGGCCCCCTGTCAGCACTGATTCACACCTCAGTTACACGCTGGGGCATTCTAAAAACCACCCAGGCCTGGACCTAACACCATACGCTCTGATTTTAATAGGTCTGGGGTGCAACATGGGTGTTAGGGTTTTGAAAGCTCCTCAGTTGATCTCAGGGTGCCATCAAGGCAGATCACTACGGCCCACCACTGAGGATAAAGATCACACATCTCAGCAGGCCATCTCATCAGCCTGAGCCACCTCTCTCCCTTAAATACCCAACCCCACAGCCACAGCAGACTGCTCAGTGCTCCCTGCCGCCACGCTCCTCCAAGACACGTTTGCCCAACCCATCCCTGCTTCCAGGAATTCTCTTCCGTATCCAGGAAACTCTCACAAATATCCATGATCCAGTGCAAAAATCACCTCTTCCACGAGGCCTTTCTCAACTCAGAGAGGACAAGCCACTGCTCTAAGAATATAATTCAAAAGGGAGCCCCAGTCACCCAAGCAAAGCTGCTCCTACTAGAGGCACCAGGAAGAGGAACAGAAGGCACCAGAATGAAACTCAGGGGAGTTGTTGTCATCACACTGGATACCGGGCTAACCTTGAACAAGTGCCTCCACGCTGGGCCACAGCCCCAGTGCTATCTACCTCCCGTCTGAAGGTCAGGAGGCTTATTCGATCTCCAGGTTAGAAGACACTTGTAGTAGCAGAGAGCAGGATGAATTGGGAGAAAAACCAAGAAAAGCATCCTCCTCGGGAAACCTCACCCTCACTTTCCCAATGCCCCAGGGTGGAGGGTGAATTCTAACGATTAAACAGTAAGCTCCCCATCACAGTCAGCGATGTCCAGTCTATTTAGGGCAGAAGAATCTGCCGTGGATTAGGGGGATTCTTTCTCCTTGCTTCTCATTCTGCATGCAAACTGAGAAATGTCAGAGGGACCGGTGTAAGTATATCCTTCAGCTCAGACATGCTAAGAACTCCAAAAGGGGGAGTCTCTTATCTCTGGCATGAGCACTAGAGGAAAAGAATCGCCGGTCAAGAACTAGCCTCCTGCCTCTTGGACAGGGCTGGACTGTGAAAGACTCCTGTGGCTGAGAAGTGGCTGACTTTGCTTCCTTAGAACTCTCCTGGGGCTCTCGTGAGGGGCCCCGGCTCTTCCCTGTCTCACAGGCCAGTGGGCCCTTGAGGCTCTTCTCTTCAGTAACCCAAGCTAACTCTTCATCCCCAAACCGCTTCCTTTTCTAAAGTAGGACCTGAGGAGTGACTCTGACTCGTGCTCATGGCCATCTCTCAAATCCCCATGTGAAGCAGACATCTGGCCCAGCTCACTTGCTGAGCAAATATTTGATGGAAGGCTGATACATGGTAGACCAGCCAAACATAAGCATTCCAAGGAGAATTCAAGCGCCTCACAAACATGGATCCTCAAATGCCAAACGTGTTCCACTTTTCCTGCCCTCAGCTAGGTCCTGGGACTCTGTCACTCCCAAGCCGACACATTCTCCTCACCACAACGTGGGTCACAAACCACGGCACCCGAATACTTGCGCGAGCTGTTGTGGCTCTCTGGTTCACTCCTGCATCTCTTTTTAGCCTCCTGAAACCCACATGAGGAGGAAGCGAATTAGGACTTCTGAAAGTGAAGAAATCTTTTCCAAAAGGGTCAAAAAGAAGGCTGTTAGTATAACCACACAGGAACTTTGTATCTACAACCAGCAAACATCCCCTGTATAAGCCCTTACTATTCCAGGCTGCACCCACTTGCTCCAGCCCCAAGTGGAAGCATCCACGCGTCCCAAGCGTCCCTTCACTGTCCCTCTACCTGTTTCCTAGTGGCTGTCTTCGCCTTCCTCTGTGGCTGCCGCTGCTGCTTCCTATGACCTGGTGACCAGACAGCCAGCTCAGCCCTCTTCTCCCGGACAGCTCCCACCCTCCCCCTGGGCTGCCTGCTGTGCCCTGCCCCCAGTGGTGATGCTCTCTCCCCGCTGGTCAGGACCAAGCTGAGAGGGGGTGCTTTTTGAAACTGCAGTCTCCTAAGGTCTACACGTGACCCTGTCTGTGGCTGCAAACATCACTGAGTTGGGACCAAGATCAAATGTAAGAAACGTGGGCAGAGGAGGGATGGTACCTGGAGACCTAGCAGCATCAGAAAACCTACCATCTGTTTTCAGGTTAGAATAGTGTTTCTTCACATGTTCAGGATATCTCAATGCTGGTTTCTAGAGCAGAAAAAAGGAAGAAGAGAAAAGAAAAAAAGCTCTACTGTAGGTCTTTCTCTTTCCCAAAATGTATCACCAAATGCCTTTATCCATCGAGTCAATGAGCACTTTTTTGAGAAGCCCAGTGTGTGCAACATTATACCAGGAGCTTGGGAGAGGGGAAAGGAGTGGGAAGCCAAGTGCAGGAGAAATAGAGAATACTGCTCTCCTCCAACCTCTCCTTGTAATCCGCTTTCACCCACACACAGCCCAGTCCTTCTGTGGCACCTGGATCCAGAGTGGAAGAACAGAAGAGAAAGAAATTAGAAAGCTAAGTCCTGCAGCCTTGAGGAAGGTGAGTCTGGACTTGCACGCAGACACCTTCCTCTGAGGACCCCTTGCTCTTACTTGTAGGGTGAGGCGGTGTACAGATAAATACATCTTAGCAGAAATGGCACTGTCGGGTCGGCTCTTTTCCAAGGGAGGTTTCTTTTTCATCATGGCCAACTGTGTCCGCATCTCTGGATAAAGTATGGTTTTCCCTTTATCCAGCAAGAGGCTGAAGGGGACAGACACAGAGACGGTCAGCAATAGCTTTTCTTGGCTGGGGAGAAAGAGAAGAAAAGGGCTCTACATTTGCAGACGTGTCCACTTTGGGCCTTAAAAGGCCTGTACCAACAGGTGCTCATTCGGTAATGGCTTTCAGATGCAACTATGGCAATCATGGGTGAGTGGATTAAGTTTACTACATGTCGGGCTCACGTGCTTTACACCACTGAATCCTTACCATACCCCAAGGACAGGTTTATGATCTTCATTTTGTAAATGAGGAAAATGAAGATTAATGAGGCTAAATAAATTGCAGAAACTCATGAAGGCAATGAATTTCAGTACAAAATTCAAAGGTGGTCTTGCTCCAAACCACGTATCCATTCCGTATTCCACTTAACCCATAACTCACCTGTAAAAAGAACAGTGTGTCCACCTCCCAGTGAAGGTTTAAATGAGAGAATATAGGTACTGTGCTAATTATTAAGCACAGGGCCTGGCAGGTGGTAAATACTCAAATGGTGGTGATTATCTTCCTCACTGCATATGCGTTAAGTCCACAAATTCAGGGACCAAGAAGGCGGCGGTTTCCTTCCCTCCCTCCCCAGAAAGAGCACCCTGCTTAGACCTTTCTTAGCTTCTAAGAGGATGCTGTGGTTCTCCCACAGCTTACAGGACACTCACTCCTTCAGCAGATCCTGAGGCAACATGTCACATTGGTTCCATAAAGGTAAGGATTCTGAACTTAGTTGCTCATACAAGTGTGCTGGGGTGGGAGGCAGTACAATTATCCCTGGAAGTTCCAACTTGTGTTTCTGGAAGAGGAACAATAGAAAGAACTCCCTGTAGCACTCTCTTCGATGCCACATTGTCCCACCACCACTCCAGCCTCCCGACACAACCCTGGTGTGGGAAACTCCTTCTTTCCAGACCTACTCCAGCGTCCTCGCCCCCTCTACACTACAACCTGCCACATGCTTACCAGTCTGGCTCTTCAACCATACTGTTGAAATCAGATTCACACAGGGATTGATGAACTTGTTTCATTCTTCCCCCAAAAGGCTCCGAACAAGTATTTATTGGCCAACTATGTGCCAGGCAGATGGCTGGGGCTAGGAATTCAGCAACGAACAAAATGGGCCAAGATACTATTCTCCTGGATGTAGCAAACTTCCAGCTTTGTGATTTATCCAAGGCTACATTTACCCAATAATTGGTAGAAGTAGCATTGGAAGCACAGGTCCCTGGAGGAGGAAATGGCAACCCACTCTAGTATTCTTGCCTGGGAAATCCCATGGGCAGAGGAGCCCAGCAAGCTAACAGTCCATGAGGTCACAAAGAGTCAAACACGATTTCGCGACTAAAGCAACCAACCACCAAAAAAAAAAAAAGGAGCACAGCTCCACTGTAACTTGTAGTCTGTTGAAATTCTATTCCCATCACACCAGGGCTTTCCTGGTGGCACAGAGGTTAAAGGATCTGCCTGCAATGCAGGAGACCTGGGTTTGATCCCTGGGTTGGGAAGATCCCTTGGAGAAGGAAATGACAACCCACTCCAGTATTCTTGCCCGGAAAATCCCATAGACAGAGGAGCCTAGTGGGCTACAGTCCATGGGGTAGCAAAGAGTCGGATACAACTGAGTGACTTCGCTTTCACTTTTCACTTTCATCACACTGAAAATCAGTTTCTAATCAACCTAAAATTCCCTCTGAATGCCCAGCAGTTGCTCCTAACATCTCTTCAAGGTGTTCTTTTACCTTCCTACAGGGAGGAGGTAGGGAACAGACCTAGTTCTTCATTTTTCTGCACAGAAAATGGTTTGGTTATTATACTCCTTCCTTAAGATGGGTTTCATTTTGCAGATGTTGTTCATTTAAAGAGAGAATGGGAGGAGGGGGCAAATAAAAATAAACTCTTACAGGCGAAGATCAGGAAGGTTTGACCACAGTAAACTTACTTACCCCTGGAGAGTTCTTTCTGTTCATTTTCCCATCCTGGCTGCAAATCATATGCTTCTCCTCAACTGGGCTTGAAATAAGAATAACCACAACTTATCCCCAGACATCTTAAGCAGAAGCATCAGGGATAAATTTATGAATGNCCTGGAGAGTTCTTTCTGTTCATTTTCCCATCCTGGCTGCAAATCATATGCTTCTCCTCAACTGGGCTTGAAATAAGAATAACCACAACTTATCCCCAGACATCTTAAGCAGAAGCATCAGGGATATTTATGAATGGTGACCATGAAGATTTCTATCCTCCATTCAGTTATTCAAAGACGGCTGGTTAGGAACTCAGAGGCACTGGCAGTCCAGAAGCTGCTGAAAGCAAGAGCCCCTCACCCCCTCACCTTGCCCTCCCAGCTACATTAGGCTCCCCTCCACTCTCTCCAACAATTATTTACTTTTATAGTATTAATCCAAATTAGTAATTATATACTTAAGTGCAGGGATGTTTATAATGTCTGAATCCTACCACCACCATAAGACTCCAGGAGGATAGGGACAACGTATTTAGTTCTTGACTGAATTCCACTGCTTAGCCCAGAGGTGCTCAAATGTTTTTTGCTCTGTCATCTTCCTCCTCTTTCTTACCTGGAATACAGATATGATGACTTAAATTCTATCAATCAACTTAGACTTTGAAACCCCCATGAAGCACCTCAGAAGGTGGGAGCCAGGGCCCAAAACGCTATTAACAGAAGGTGTTCTGGTGTCTGATTACCTCATGGAGCTGAGATACTAGCCGTGGACCACCTAACTCTGGGCTTCTTTTATATGAAAGGAAAGGAAACCTTAGAGGCTTTTTGTTTACACCATATATAGTCACACACACACACGCATACACACAATACATACATATATATATGTAAGCATTCACAGGATTTTTTTTTAAAGAAAATAAAGTCTCATCATCTCTAAAGATGGCAACCCACTCCAGTATTCNAAACAGAAGGTGTTCTGGTGTCTGATTACCTCATGGAGCTGAGATACTAGCCGTGGACCACCTAACTCTGGGCTTCTTTTATATGAAAGGAAAGGAAACCTTAGAGCCTTTTTGTTTACACCATATATAGTCACACACACACACACGCATACACACAATACATACATATATATATGTAAGCATTCACAGGATTTTTTTTAAAGAAAATAAAGTCTCATCATCTCTAAAGATGGCAACCCACTCCAGTATTTTTGCCTGGAAAATCCCATGGACAAAAGAGCCTGGCAGGCTACAGTCCATGGGCTTGCAAAGAGGCAGACACGATGTAGCGACTTGAACAACATGTCTAAACAGTCACTCTAAAAGAATCTGAGAACCTCAGCAGTCATGAAAGAAAAATCCGTTTCTTCCAACGATTGTCAATATTAGCAAATCTCTGGACCTTCACCGAGTGATTTTTATCACAGCTGCTTTGCACACAAATTCTATATGCTATTCATTTTGTATCAGTGCTCTAGTCCTTAGGNCAGTCACTCTAAAAGAATCTGAGAACCTCAGCAGTCATGAAAGAAAAATCCGTTTCTTCCAACGATTGTCAATATTAGCAAATCTCTGGACCTTCACCGAGTGATTTTTATCACAGCTGCTTTGCACACAAATTCTATATGCTATTCATTTTGTATCAGTGCTCTAGTCGTTAGGCTCGAGACCAAAGATTCGGGTGCTTCACTGAAAACTTTTACTAGTTGCTGATGACTAACAAGAAAAATTGATAGAAGGCCTTTGTTTCTTAATAAACCTCACACAATACATTGGGCTTTATTTTGTATGCTATTTACAGATCAGTAGAATTTGATGTAGAAAAGTCCCAAAGCATGAATCTCAAAGTGCACTAACAAGAATTCCAGGGTAGCATTTAGAGCTTCTCTAGTAGCTCAGTCAGTAAAGAATCTGCCTGCAATGCAGGAGACCCTGGTTCAATTCCTGAGTCAGGAAGATCTGCTGGAGAAGGGACAGGCCACCCACTCCAGTATTCCTAGGCTTCCCTTGTAGTTCAGCTGGTAAAGAATCTGCCTGCAATGCAGGAGACCTGGGTTTGATCCCTGGGTTGGGAAGATCCCCTGGAGAAGGGAAAGGCTACCCACTCCAGTATTCTGGCCTGGAGAGTTCCGTGGGCTGTACAGTCCATGGGGTCACAAAGAGTCGGACATGAATGAGCAACTTTCACTTCACTTCAAGAGGTAAATGCAAGAGGCCATGGCCTTCTGCTCTGCTTGACCTCCTCCTTCACGCACAGATGTAGCTAAAAAGGAGTTCACAGAGAGGAGGCTGGCAGAAGACAGTAGGCATTTGTGGAACACAAGAGTTGAAGACTGCNCTGGGTTTGATCCCTGGGTTGGGAAGATCCCCTGGAGAAGGGAAAGGCTACCCACTCCAGTATTCTGGCCTGGAGAGTTCCGTGGGCTGCACAGTCCATGGGGTCACAAAGAGTCGGACATGAATGAGCAACTTTCACTTCACTTCAAGAGGTAAATGCAAAAGGCCATGGCCTTCTGCTCTGCTTGACCTCCTCCTTCACGCACAGAGGTAGCTAAAAAGGAGTTCACAGAGAGGAGGCTGGCAGAAGACAGTAGGCATTTGTGGAACACAAGAGTTGAAGACTGCCAAGTTCTCAACATGATACTCACCTCACATGCTTCTCTGGGATCCAGATGACATCCATATTTCCTACATCTTGAGGGCAAGGAAGCTTTGTCTCATTCAAATTCAGCACTGATAGCTAAGAGAAAAATATAAAACCTATGTATGGCTTAAAGGTGGTGATGATGGCTGCTGATGGTATTCAGGACCAGGCTAAGGAACGAACCATCATGCTAACCAAAAGGTATGGTGGTTCAGAAGATGACAAAAAATAGAATAAAATAAACATTTTGTTATCCCCAAAATAGCTTCATAAGATTACTTTGAGAAACCAAGTATCAGGAAAGGTGCTCTGCAAGAGTGAGCACTGACGAGTGAACGGTCTCCCCGGCCTTCCCGAGACAGTAGGGCGGCATTTAGCAACTCCCAACCCCACCTCATAGGAGGACGCCTCGGGGCTTACCCAAGGGAACACTACGTATTCTGCCCACTGCACTCCAAAAACTAACATCCCCGCAGATAAAACAATACAATCTGGGAGCAGGGAGAGAAGGAGGGAACCAGAAGCAAGTTTTTCTCTTTTATAGCCTGTCTACAATTACAAGCATCTACATAAAAGTTAAAGTCATCATTTTTTTTCACATTTTGCTATTTAGGAAAATGTGAATTTATAAGGAAATTTTATAAGTCATCTAGTCTATACCCCTAGCAGGATTCATGCAGGAAAGAAACTATTAAAAATAGGTTGTCCTCATGAAAAGAAACTGACCGACTTGGGGGAACAGAAGAGATATTTGGGGCACCATAAGCCCTCCTATGCATTTTGAATTTAGAACCATATGCATGTATTATCCTAGACAAACAATTAATTTAAAAGCTAATTTAATCTAACACTCTCATTCTGAAGAGGCCAAAGACGTAAGTGATTTTTTCACTCATCGATCCAAACCCATCTACCCTCCCTCGGTTCGTACACTCTCCACCACGTGACACTGAAAAGTGAAAGACCTCATAGGATAAAATAAAAGGCATCCAGTAGGACTGCAAAGAATAGTAAATCTCTACTGTAGACAAGTAGAAGGGTTTTTTCTTCTTAAAATATAGCTCTTTTCCTAACCAGCTGTGCTTTAAAAAAAAATCAGTTCCTATCTGGGCCTCAGTTTCCTCAACCGTAAGATAAATGAGACGAACCACAGAAATAGTTTTCAAACTGCAGCTGTAACTTATTCATAGGTCACAAAATCAAATTATGTGAATCACAGCCTCCATTGTTTTAAAATGAATCAGAAAAGGATAGAAACTTTCAGAGTATAGTGTAACTTACAGTTAGGGTAAAGATTGTCCCATGGTATTTCATTGTAAAATGTATTTCTTACCATAAGCGATAGCTTAAAAAGTTTTAAAATCATGAGTACAGCCGATCTTGAGGCTCATTTTAGATCTGACATTGCAGCATTCTAATTTCCCTGTATTATGAGATGACAGTAGCTGTACACACTCTATACAGGAGAGATAGAAAATTCTTAACTATGGAAAACTGCCATAAATAAATCCCACTAGGTCTGAGATTTCTAGAAACAGTATAACATGTAAAAGCATTGACACAGAGTCTAGCAAATAGTAAGGGTTCAGTATTAGGTAGTTATCATCATCATTATTCAGATTACCGTCATCCTCAACGTTAAATAAAGGCAACATTTTATTCCCAGTAGTAAAAAGAAAATGCTGAGGAGATACCTTTTTTAATCTGTGACTTACTTTGGGAGATCTAGCAGTACGGTTCATTAAGTCTCTGTCAGGTGAATCCTTCCAAGGCCTAAGAAATGAGTTTCCAAACATAAAAGAGTCACAAAAGCCTTACTGGGATGATAAATTTCATGCTATGAGGAAAAGCTCCTACTTATCTACAGAAAACCTTGGGCTTAATACCTACCAAATAAATGTCAGGTCTTATCTTCTTAAGTTTTGCTTGTTTGTTTCTCCTTGAACAACTTATACATTGCACATTGCAAATCCTTCATAACTATTTGTTGCATCAAACTGAATTCCTAGCCTACGCCTTTCTCCAACTACAAACAGTTACATCACCATCAGTAAAAATTTATTCAGTAATTCTGATGGAGATGTTAAAAAACATGCTGCGCTGTGCTTAGTCGCTCAATTGTGTCCGACCCTGTGACCCCATGGACTGTAGCCCGCCAGGCTCCTCTGTCCATGGGGATTCTCCAGGCAACAACACTGGGGTGGGTTGCCACGTCCTCCTCCAGGGGATCTCCCCAACCCCAAGATTCATCCCAGGTCTCCCTCATTGCAGGTAGATTCTTTACCATCTATCTGAGCTACCAGGGAAGCCAATAAACAAAATGTGGGGCTTCCCTGGTGGCTCAGTGGTAAAGAATCCACCTGCCAATCAGGAGACCCACGTTCAATCTCTGATCCGGGAAGATTCCACATGCCAGGGAGCAACTAAGCCCATGCACCACAACCACTGAGCCTGGGCTCTAGGGCCCAGGAGCTACAGCTAACGAAGCCCATACGCCTGAGAGCCTGTACTCCACAACCAGAAAAACCACTGCAATGAGAAGCTCGCATACCACAACTAGAAAGCAGCCCCCAGCTGTCACAACTAGAGGAAAGCGCGTGCAGCAAAGAAGGCCTAGCACAGCCAAATAAGTCAATCAATAATTTTTTTAACGTGGCACTGACATACAGTGGAACATTTTTCAGCCTTAAAAAGGCATGAGGTTCACTCATGTGACAACATCAATGAAGCTTGAAAACATTAGCCAAGGTGAAATAAGCTAAACACAAAACAACAAATATTGTATGAGTCCACTTACATGAGGTACCTAGAACAGGCAAATNATATTAGCAAATCTCTGGACCTTCACCGAGTGATTTTTATCACAGCTGCTTTGCACACAAATTCTATATGCTATTCATTTTGTATCAGTGCTCTAGTCGTTAGGCTCGAGACCAAAGATTCGGGTGCTTCACTGAAAACTTTTACTAGTTGCTGATGACTAACAAGAAAAATTGATAGAAGGCCTTTGTTTCTTAATAAACCTCACACAATACATTGGGCTTTATTTTGTATGCTATTTACAGATCAGTAGAATTTGATGTAGAAAAGTCCCAAAGCATGAATCTCAAAGTGCACTAACAAGAATTCCAGGGTAGCATTTAGAGCTTCTCTAGTAGCTCAGTCAGTAAAGAATCTGCCTGCAATGCAGGAGACCCTGGTTCAATTCCTGAGTCAGGAAGATCTGCTGGAGAAGGGACAGGCCACCCACTCCAGTATTCCTAGGCTTCCCTTGTAGTTCAGCTGGTAAAGAATCTGCCTGCAATGCAGGAGACCTGGGTTTGATCCCTGGGTTGGGAAGATCCCCTGGAGAAGGGAAAGGCTACCCACTCCAGTATTCTGGCCTGGAGAGTTCCGTGGGCTGTACAGTCCATGGGGTCACAAAGAGTCGGACATGAATGAGCAACTTTCACTTCACTTCAAGAGGTAAATGCAAGAGGCCATGGCCTTCTGCTCTGCTTGACCTCCTCCTTCACGCACAGATGTAGCTAAAAAGGAGTTCACAGAGAGGAGGCTGGCAGAAGACAGTAGGCATTTGTGGAACACAAGAGTTGAAGACTGCCAAGTTCTCAACATGATACTCACCTCACATGCTTCTCTGGGATCCAGATGACATCCATATTTCCTACATCTTGAGGGCAAGGAAGCTTTGTCTCATTCAAATTCAGCACTGATAGCTAAGAGAAAAATATAAAACCTATGTATGGCTTAAAGGTGGTGATGATGGCTGCTGATGGTATTCAGGACCAGGCTAAGGAACGAACCATCATGCTAACCAAAAGGTATGGTGGTTCAGAAGATGACAAAAAATAGAATAAAATAAACATTTTGTTATCCCCAAAATAGCTTCATAAGATTACTTTGAGAAACCAAGTATCAGGAAAGGTGCTCTGCAAGAGTGAGCACTGACGAGTGAACGGTCTCCCCGGCCTTCCCGAGACAGTAGGGCGGCATTTAGCAACTCCCAACCCCACCTCATAGGAGGACGCCTCGGGGCTTACCCAAGGGAACACTACGTATTCTGCCCACTGCACTCCAAAAACTAACATCCCCGCAGATAAAACAATACAATCTGGGAGCAGGGAGAGAAGGAGGGAACCAGAAGCAAGTTTTTCTCTTTTATAGCCTGTCTACAATTACAAGCATCTACATAAAAGTTAAAGTCATCATTTTTTTTCACATTTTGCTATTTAGGAAAATGTGAATTTATAAGGAAATTTTATAAGTCATCTAGTCTATACCCCTAGCAGGATTCATGCAGGAAAGAAACTATTAAAAATAGGTTGTCCTCATGAAAAGAAACTGACCGACTTGGGGGAACAGAGGAGATATTTGGGGCACCATAAGCCCTCCTATGCATTTTGAATTTAGAACCATATGCATGTATTATCCTAGACAAACAATTAATTTAAAAGCTAATTTAATCTAACACTCTCATTCTGAAGAGGCCAAAGACGTAAGTGATTTTTTCACTCATCGATCCAAACCCATCTACCCTCCCTCGGTTCGTACACTCTCCACCACGTGACACTGAAAAGTGAAAGATCTCATAGGATAAAATAAAAGGCATCCAGTAGGACTGCAAAGAATAGTAAATCTCTACTGTAGACAAGTAGAAGGGTTTTTTCTTCTTAAAATATAGCTCTTTTCCTAACCAGCTGTGCTTTAAAAAAAAATCAGTTCCTATCTGGGCCTCAGTTTCCTCAACCGTAAGATAAATGAGACGAACCACAGAAATAGTTTTCAAACTGCAGCTGTAACTTATTCATAGGTCACAAAATCAAATTATGTGAATCACAGCCTCCATTGTTTTAAAATGAATCAGAAAAGGATAGAAACTTTCAGAGTATAGTGTAACTTACAGTTAGGGTAAAGATTGTCCCATGGTATTTCATTGTAAAATGTATTTCTTACCATAAGCGATAGCTTAAAAAGTTTTAAAATCATGAGTACAGCCGATCTTGAGGCTCATTTTAGATCTGACATTGCAGCATTCTAATTTCCCTGTATTATGAGATGACAGTAGCTGTACACACTCTATACAGGAGAGATAGAAAATTCTTAACTATGGAAAACTGCCATAAATAAATCCCACTAGGTCTGAGATTTCTAGAAACAGTATAACATGTAAAAGCATTGACACAGAGTCTAGCAAATAGTAAGGGTTCAGTATTAGGTAGTTATCATCATCATTATTCAGATTACCGTCATCCTCAACGTTAAATAAAGGCAACATTTTATTCCCAGTAGTAAAAAGAAAATGCTGAGGAAATACCTTTTTTAATCTGTGACTTACTTTGGGAGATCTAGCAGTACGGTTCATTAAGTCTCTGTCAGGTGAATCCTTCCAAGGCCTAAGAAATGAGTTTCCAAACATAAAAGAGTCACAAAAGCCTTACTGGGATGATAAATTTCATGCTATGAGGAAAAGCTCCTACTTATCTACAGAAAACCTTGGGCTTAATACCTACCAAATAAATGTCAGGTCTTATCTTCTTAAGTTTTGCTTGTTTGTTTCTCCTTGAACAACTTATACATTGCACATTGCAAATCCTTCATAACTATTTGTTGCATCAAACTGAATTCCTAGCCTACGCCTTTCTCCAACTACAAACAGTTACATCACCATCAGTAAAAATTTATTCAGTAATTCTGATGGAGATGTTAAAAAACATGCTGCGCTGTGCTTAGTCGCTCAATTGTGTCCGACCCTGTGACCCCATGGACTGTAGCCCGCCAGGCTCCTCTGTCCATGGGGATTCTCCAGGCAACAACACTGGGGTGGGTTGCCACGTCCTCCTCCAGGGGATCTCCCCAACCCCAAGATTCATCCCAGGTCTCCCTCATTGCAGGTAGATTCTTTACCATCTATCTGAGCTACCAGGGAAGCCAATAAACAAAATGTGGGGCTTCCCTGGTGGCTCAGTGGTAAAGAATCCACCTGCCAATCAGGAGACCCACGTTCAATCTCTGATCTGGGAAGATTCCACATGCCAGGGAGCAACTAAGCCCATGCACCACAACCACTGAGCCTGGGCTCTAGGGCCCAGGAGCTACAGCTAACGAAGCCCATACGCCTGAGAGCCTGTACTCCACAACCAGAAAAACCACTGCAATGAGAAGCTCGCATACCACAACTAGAAAGCAGCCCCCAGCTGTCACAACTAGAGGAAAGCGCGTGCAGCAAAGAAGGCCTAGCACAGCCAAATAAGTCAATCAATAATTTTTTTAACGTGGCACTGACATACAGTGGAACATTTTTCAGCCTTAAAAAGGCATGAGGTTCACTCATGTGACAACATCAATGAAGCTTGAAAACATTAGCCAAGGTGAAATAAGCTAAACACAAAACAACAAATATTGTATGAGTCCACTTACATGAGGTACCTAGAACAGGCAAATGCATAGAGGCAAAAAGAAAAACAGAATAGAGATCACCAGGGAGTAGAGGGAGGAGGGAAAGGAGAGTTATTGTTTAACCAACTCCTACGAGACAAACAAGAATACTTTTCTGATTCCCACACTGCCTACTCATTACTCCTTTAAGTGAACTACTAAAGGGTTTGTCTGTCTTGTTTGGTGGTGGGTCAAGGGGGCTGGGGTGGGTGGTTGTTAGTTGGTGTTTTGGCTGTACCACGTGGTTTGTGGAATCTAAATTCCCCAACCAGGGATTGAACCCCAGGCCACAGCAGTGAAAATGCCAAGTTCCATCCCCTGGACCTCCAGGGCATTTCTCATTAATGCTTTGTATTTAATCTGGCTTTCTCAAAGTTCAGTACATAGGCAAAGAAAGTTAACCCCAAAATTTGAGGTATTAAGCCATTTAAGGAAGATTCCATGATTACTTACCTGCCTTGAAACTTGGAGTCAAACTTTGAACTCAATAAAGAGTGAGCCTTTGTGAAGGTAAATCCTGGTAAGTGATGCCGATGAATAACTCTCTTGGCTGGGAAGCAGGAATCTGCGATGTTTACAATGGTAAGCACTGGGAGCTTGTCTGAAAGACCAGACCAGAAGAAAATATACAACATGGCATAAGGGAGCCAAATAGAAACAATTCAAGGATCTTGTAAGGGAGGAGACAGAGCTGGCTAATTCACCTTCAGCATCCAGAAAAGATCTGGAGGAGGAGTCCAGAAGTCGGGGGTGGCCCCTCTCAATCCGGCGGATAGTTGCCCAGCATTGTGGATGCTGACAGACAGCCAGGTCACAGGTGGTTTCATCCCACTGGCTTTTATCTGGCAAATCCATATCTATAAATGGTTTAGGACAAAAGCCAATCTTGCAGCTTTCTAGCCCTCTGGAGAAACCACTACCATATAATTAGGAAATATTACGACCCCATGGATTGTGGTAGGCTACAATCCATGGGGTCGCAAAGAGTCAGACATGACTGAGTGACTTCTCACAAATATTAGCTAGTCCAGATATTAATTTGGACTCAAAGCATAAAATGTTTTTATTGAATCATATTGATAAACAGTGGTAACAGGATAGTTAAGAATGGGGGCCACCATGAAAGTATGAAAATTTCAGCATGGAATAGAGTGACAAGAATTTGGATTCAGACTGACTTTACAAGGCTTCCCAATTGACCATTTAATTAATAGCTGAGTGACCTGAGATTTAACCAATCTGAGCTTTAGCTTCCTTAGCTGCAAAATGAGGAAAAGCCTATTTCACAGGGTCACTACAATTAGTTAATGGATATTAACAGGTCTGGCAAACAGTTCAAAAATAATTATTAACATCCTTTCCTTTCCCCTTTTGTTAACCATTAGGGAGAGGATGCCCCAATCTCCAAAAAGCCTTATCAAATTATAACCAACGTACATGCGACCTGAATATCCACAAATTATGGTATACACAGGGGCTTCTGGAACCAGTTCCCTGTGGGTATCATATCACAGGACAGCTGAGTCACAGAAGTGCTTTAGATGACTCAAACCTTTAGAAGATATGCTCCATTTTTCAATATGCTCCAGTTCTCATACAGGCAGCTAAAATACCCACCAGAAATGAATGGGTTTGCTGAAACAGCAAGTCAGTTGACTCAGAAGTTGGATCAGAAGCCACTAGCTTTTCATTTACTGGTTCTATGGTCTTGGGCAAGTGAATTCACCTCTCTCAGCTTGTTTCCTCACATAAAGTAGCAAAAGGGAAATCCCTAAGTAGGATTGCAGAGGCATTAAATGAGGTAATGTACTTTTATGTATGATATATAACACGTACTCAATAAATGTNTAACCAGGGATTGAACCCCAGGCCACAGCAGTGAAAATGCCAAGTTCCATCCCCTGGACCTCCAGGGCATTTCTCATTAATGCTTTGTTTTTAATCTGGCTTTCTCAAAGTTCAGTACATAGGCAAAGAAAGTTAACCCCAAAATTTGAGGTATTAAGCCATTTAAGGAAGATTCCATGATTACTTACCTGCCTTGAAACTTGGAGTCAAACTTTGAACTCAATAAAGAGTGAGCCTTTGTGAAGGTAAATCCTGGTAAGTGATGCCGATGAATAACTCTCTTGGCTGGGAAGCAGGAATCTGCGATGTTTACAATGGTAAGCACTGGGAGCTTGTCTGAAAGACCAGACCAGAAGAAAATATACAACATGGCATAAGGGAGCCAAATAGAAACAATTCAAGGATCTTGTAAGGGAGGAGACAGAGCTGGCTAATTCACCTTCAGCATCCAGAAAAGATCTGGAGGAGGAGTCCAGAAGTCGGGGGTGGCCCCTCTCAATCCGGCGGATAGTTGCCCAGCATTGTGGATGCTGACAGACAGCCAGGTCACAGGTGGTTTCATCCCACTGGCTTTTATCTGGCAAATCCATATCTATAAATGGTTTAGGACAAAAGCCAATCTTGCAGCTTTCTAGCCCTCTGGAGAAACCACTACCATATAATTAGGAAATATTACGACCCCATGGATTGTGGTAGGCTACAATCCATGGGGTCGCAAAGAGTCAGACATGACTGAGTGACTTCTCACAAATATTAGCTAGTCCAGATATTAATTTGGACTCAAAGCATAAAATGTTTTTATTGAATCATATTGATAAACAGTGGTAACAGGATAGTTAAGAATGGGGGCCACCATGAAAGTATGAAAATTTCAGCATGGAATAGAGTGACAAGAATTTGGATTCAGACTGACTTTACAAGGCTTCCCAATTGACCATTTAATTAATAGCTGAGTGACCTGAGATTTAACCAATCTGAGCTTTAGCTTCCTTAGCTGCAAAATGAGGAAAAGCCTATTTCACAGGGTCACTACAATTAGTTAATGGATATTAACAGGTCTGGCAAACAGTTCAAAAATAATTATTAACATCCTTTCCTTTCCCCTTTTGTTAACCATTAGGGAGAGGATGCCCCAATCTCCAAAAAGCCTTATCAAATTATAACCAACGTACATGCGACCTGAATATCCACAAATTATGGTATACACAGGGGCTTCTGGAACCAGTTCCCTGTGGGTATCATATCACAGGACAGCTGAGTCACAGAAGTGCTTTAGATGACTCAAACCTTTAGAAGATATGCTCCATTTTTCAATATGCTCCAGTTCTCATACAGGCAGCTAAAATACCCACCAGAAATGAATGGGTTTGCTGAAACAGCAAGTCAGTTGACTCAGAAGTTGGATCAGAAGCCACTAGCTTTTCATTTACTGGTTCTATGGTCTTGGGCAAGTGAATTCACCTCTCTCAGCTTGTTTCCTCACATAAAGTAGCAAAAGGGAAATCCCTAAGTAGGATTGCAGAGGCATTAAATGAGGTAATGTACTTTTATGTATGATATATAACACGTACTCAATAAATGTTATCTTTCTCTCTCTAGAAATGTTTTAGGCAATCACAACTACCAGATCCCTAGTATCTTTTTTTAAGGAGAGTGTCCATTTCTCCTTTTACTCAAAACAATTGACTACCAAATATGTGAGGGGACCTCTTATGAGCACTGAGAACAAAATGAACAAAATAAGTCTCTGTTCTAAACAGCTTATAATTTAAACCAAAGATAACAAACTAGTAGCTTGGGATTGCACCTGACCTATGACTTGATTTGTTTCGCTTACACTTTGAGCCATTACTTAAAAATGGAAATAGTCCATATAATGTCCAGATTTCCGGCTCCTCTTAAAGATCAAAATATCTAACAACACAGAGGCCCAATTCCAACTACACAGCACCTGGCTGGAGCTGAGCACTTCCTAACATCTTTAAGCCAGGTATATTCTATCCAAGTGGAGACTTACCCCACCAAACTCTATCATCTGTATCTGAAGCAGTGTCAGTTGCCATGTATCACGGCTTTTGCCGCTCTTTTTCTTGTAACAGAGAAATAGTTCTCTGTGCTCATGTTTCTAACACAAACAGAAAAACCAAAAGTGACCTGAAACAGCAAGTTTCAAGGGATAAAAAGAAACAATTTCTGCTCAGTGAGCGTGAGGGCAATTTCTACATATGTAATAGAAAAACGATAGAACTTAAAAAGCCACTGCAAAACCATGAAAAATATTTTTGACTAGGAAAGATGCAGGATGAACAATTCAATGAAACAAAACACAAGTACAAACAGGGTTTGTTTCTGAATGCTTATGTAATGTTACATTACTCTTACAAACGTCTGGGTGTTGCCTGCATGGAGCCCAGAGGTCTAGTCATGCCTGTGTTGATGTTGCCAGCTTTAGCACCGTTAAAAAATTAGCACCATATTAAAAACTTTCAGGTAACAGTTATCGTTAATACCATTATTACAAAGTTGAGAAGGCTAAAAAGATTAGTGGGAGAACGCGGCTACAGATGGCCGCGAGTCCTCGAAACCAAAGCAGACACCAAGTGACTAGCCCGCCAAGACGCACGGGAGGTCGCAGCCCCAGACGAGCTAAGACGTGGGCGAGGCGCCCCGCCTCTCCTCCGAAGGAGCCCCGCCCCGCCGGCTCAGTCCACGCCTCCGTCCCCCACGCTGGACGCCCGGCCGCTCCGTCGCCAGGCAGCGGCGCAAAGCACTATGGGGAAGGGACGGAAGCCCCAATGAGCCATACTTAATTTCTGGATGTGAGGGAGGCGTGAAGCAGGGAAACGAGCCTGGGAAGGGAGGCCAGGTGCCTGTGAGGCCGGACGGAAGGCCCTCGGGCCAAAACCATGGCAGCGTGGGACGTTCAGACGCGCCGGCCACTGGAGGCGGAGGCGGGGCTGCGGGAGGAAGGCGGCTCTGGCGCGCGGGGCACTGTGGGACACGGGGCAGGCTACGCGGGGCGGGACGGAAGCCTCGCTGGGTCAGGCCGTGGCGACGCGGGAAGTCCGGACGCCGTGGCGGCCTGAAGAGGAGGTCGCAGGCACGGTCCCCGGCCGCGACCATGGCGGAGAGGCCCGAGGACCTGAACCTGCCCAATGCCGTCATCACCAGAATCATCAAGGAGGCGGTAAGCAGCTCCAGCTGGCGGCCGGGCCCGGGGCGGACGAGCGGGCAGGGGGAAACAGGCGCTGGGCCGGCGGCTTTGCTCACCCTCGCTTTTCTCACAGCTCCCGGACGGTGTCAACATCTCCAAGGAGGCCCGGAGCGCCATCTCCCGCGCCGCCAGCGTCTTCGTGCTGTACGCCACATCCTGGTAAGGCGGGCAGACTTAGCCGCAGCTTAGCTGGGCTAAAGCCTAAGGGAGGCGTAAAGAGATCCCCCTGGTTTGGAGTTTGTCATCTGGACCCCGCAAACCCCAGTAATTATGTTCTACCTCAATGGAGCGAGGTTCCGAGCCCTCGTTCTAGATCTTGAAATCTCTGAAACAAAATAAGACAATTACTTTAACCCTTTTGTATAGGGAAGGGTGGGACTTACCGTGTCACAAAGACTCAGGCTTTCCCGCTCCACCTTTGGGTGCTCCTTTTCTCACCTACACCATACGCGGCAAGAGGGCTCTGGCAGCCCTTAATCTTTCTTCTTTCAGTGCCAACAACTTTGCGATGAAAGGGAAACGCAAGACACTGAATGCCAGCGATGTGCTGTCAGCCATGGAGGAGATGGAGTTTCAGCGGTTCGTTACCCCGTTAAAAGAAGCTCTGGAAGGTAACTGCGCTTTCTGTCTTCTTGAACATCCAAGTCGATGTTCATCCTAAATGACCTGCTCATTTAGGCCCTGAGATTTGATCAACTTGAGTTTCTTTTAAAAAGTCCAGTAGCAAGTATTGGATGCGACTCAAATGGCAGGCACCACCTCATGACCTGTTTGCTGATGCTGGGCAGATTGTTCTTCCTTTTGTACCTCAGCTTTTCCAGTTACCCAGTTGAGTTCGCTGCTGCTGTCTGTTTGGTTCAGCCTTGCTTCCTAACCTCCTGTTTCTCCTTACAGCTTATAGGAGGGAGCAGAAAGGCAAGAAGGAAGCTTCAGAGCAAAAGAAGAAGGACAAAGACAAGAAAACAGATTCGGAAGAGCAGGACAAGAGCAGGGATGAGGACAACGATGAAGATGAGGAAAGGCTGGAGGAAGAAGAACAGAATGAAGAGGAGGAAGTGGACAACTGAGGAGGGTGGGGAGACGCCCCTTGGAAGGAACGACGAGAAAACCTGGTACACGTTTGTGTGAAGCTTGTTCCGGCTGGGCAGAGTAGTTTTAGGCAGAAGAGCCTGAGAAGATTGAAATAAAAACTGAATTATCATCAGGATTATCATCAAAGCCAGTGCTTCCCAGACTCGGAGCATCTGAGTAGCAGAATCCTGGTTTGCTTAATCAGTCTCAAGGTTATAACTTTTGGCAAGAGGGATTCTGAATGGCTAATTTAATTGGTCAGTTTGATCTCTTTTGTTTACATACACACATAGTTAGGCAATTGTTGACCCCCAGTTCCCTCCCTGCCCCCCAGAAAAGTAATAATAACTTCCATGCTGCCAACTGTGTCCCAAATCACAGAGGCAGTTAAGGCTCAGGAAAAATTGGGGTTTGATCACAGTCAACCTATTTGATGATACAGTATTTGGCAATACTAGCTTATTTCAAGTGATAAGACTGGCTTAGCTTTAGGAAACTACTAAAAAGGTTGAAGAGAACAATGAAATCTGCTGTCTCTTCACTTGACAGTAACATTAATTGAATTTTGTTTTCTATAGACCCACTTGGCTTAGAGCCCTTCTATATTGCCTGTAGGCGTGTAACCTGCTTGGGAGGTTACCTTCTAGGCACATTGTTTTCAAATCCACAGAGTAGAATTAGTTAAGCAAGGTTGCCAGTGTCTTATGAAACAGATGGTTTAGTTTTAAATGCACCTCACTGCCTGCCACTGTACAGCTTCAGGATTTGTCATCACCTCCTGGAAGGTATAAAAT
Source organism: Raphicerus campestris (assembly GCA_006410735.1). Taxonomy (NCBI): domain Eukaryota; kingdom Metazoa; phylum Chordata; class Mammalia; order Artiodactyla; family Bovidae; genus Raphicerus; species Raphicerus campestris. The sequence continues at coordinate 277,634 of SJYW01046446.1, read as the reverse complement.
TCCAGGTTTTCGTGTCCCATAGTCCATCTTCCAGATTTGTGACTATGGCTTTTCTTTGTCCAATTCATGACAAGTTCTGAACTTTATTTCTTCTAGGCACAGCTTTCTCCCTCTGCTTCTCATCACCTGTCTCTGTCCTGCCTCTCCTCTGCTCCCCATTCCCACTTTCTCTGTCCCTCTTTTTTTTTTTACTTCTGCCAACCCAGGGACTTGGATGACCTGCAATATCCCAGAGTATAGGTCCCTCTGATTCCCTAATTCTAATCTCATGTCTTAAAACTGATTTTGTAAACCTCTTTGACCCATGAGGGAAATCTGATGGTGCTCAGGAATTTAATTCCTCCCCTAACCCGTCCCCTTGAACTGCTTCTGAGAATTTCTGTTGACCTTTCCAGGTGTTCTTCTCTTTCCATTTGGTGCTCCAAGCACTTCTTTGTTGGTCTCTTTAAGTTAAGTGCTTGGAAGTTGAAAGGTAGTGTAGTTTGACACTTTATTTGTTAAATGAATACAGTGGAAAGTTTGTTGATAACTGAGTGAAGAATATTGAGAAAATTATAATGCTTTGTATAATAAAAAACATTATTGTTAAAAGTGATGACTACTCTATCATCTTTCTTGTTGATACAAGTGTGCTTTGGGGGAGGACCACGGATTGTGTTCTATACAGTTCTTGTGGTGTGAACTGNTATAATGCTTTGTATAATAAAAAACATTATTGTTAAAAGTGATGACTACTCTATCATCTTTCTTGTTGATACAAGTGTGCTTTGGGGGAGGACCACGGATCGTGTTCTATACAGTTCTTGTGGTGTGAACTGGGCCAGATCCTTGTAAATACGGGCTCTTACATCACCTTGGACCACCAGCAGATGTTGGTTGTTAACAGATAAGGGAGCTGCTCTTCAACCACAGTGAGAGCTTTCGATGGCTCTGCTGGGCACCGTATACATACTAGATGCAAACATTTATTGAATTCCTGCTATGTATCTGGCAGTGTTCAAACTGCTGTCAAGTATTAACTCTTAAACCCTATGAAGGAACACTGCTATTACCTCCAGGATTTCAACTGTAACACCATGTTACCTCTGACCTGTATAGCTGTTTCAAAGCATTTTTCATACACAACCCCAGTGGCTTTTCCTTCACAGCAGAAACATCCCCCTTTTTTTCCCTGCTCTCATATTTGTATGAAAGACAAAGTTATTCAATATATATTTGTTTCTTATTTCTCCCTTGCAATTTATATTGATGGTATATCTCTTAACAGCTATAATGTGACAGNACCCCAGTGGCTTTTCCTTCACAGCAGAAACATCCCCCTTTTTTTCCCTGCTCTCATATTTGTATGAAAGACAAAGTTATTCAATATATATTTGTTTCTTATTTCTCCCTTGCAATTTATATTGATGGTATCTCTTAACAGTTAGCTATAATGTGACAGTATTACATCTCTGGGAAAACAGCATACACTGAGTCCTTCATAAGTCCTTGGTTACTGTACAAGTTTTTAACTTTTTTTTTAATACAATAAAGTGCAGTTTTTTCATCTCTAAATTGGCAGTATAATACCTATCTTGAGAATTTTAAAATAAGGCCTGTTTTTATCTTTTTTCTTCTGTACACACAATCATTTCCCTTTGAATTAACAGAACAGATTCTGAATTGGAAAGAAATTTTTGTAAGAAGCACTGAGATTCTTTGAAAGAATCAATGAAACTAGGTGAGCTGGTGTCCAGGCAAGGGGGACAGGGCCTGAGATGCTCACTCAACATGCAGAACAATGCCTGAAAGTTCATGGATCTGTATGTGCTGTGGAACCATCTCATTGGCACCAAGGACCATGCGTCCATCCCAAACATGACTGAGGTTAACAAGGTAACAGGTTCAACGGCCAGTTTAAAACCTCTATCTGCAGGGCCATTCGCAGGATGGGTGAGTCAGATGATTGCATTCTCCAGCTGGCCAAGGCTGACGACGTCATCTCAAAGAACTTCTGACTAGAGACATCTGGGGCATGGAATATCTGTTATAAATAAATAGTAAAAACCTAAAAAAAAGACTCTAAACTGATAATCTTGTCTAAGATAATTAGTTTTCTTTCATACTAGTAGACTATGAAAAATGTAAAATCTGCATACATACACAATATGACATTTGCACTCTGATGAAATTAAAGACTAATCCCTGTGGCTTCTGATAGACATCAGAGGCACTGTCATCAAGTATTTGTTTTTGGAGCAGAATTCAAACTAAATTTCAAGTTTCAGTTTGCTCATTCTATGTTAATATATTCATTTCTAATTATGTAATTTAATTTTTTAAATTTAGGTAATATTGATTTCTAACATAAATTTCATGTGTACCTACATGGGAGGCACTCAAAATAGTTTAGTGGGTCTTGGTTTTGTTTGTTTTTACTTTTATTTAGTAAGTATGGTATACATACAAAAAGTACAAATAAGAGTAGAGTTTTGTAAATTTTCACAAACAACACATTCATGAAACACACTGAGATCAATAAAAAACATGACCAGCACCCTAAAAAAGTTTTATTTCCCTTCTCATTATTCCCTGTCTACCGGGTATTAGTCACACTCCTGACTCCCAACACAGATTGATTTTGCCTGTGTTTCTACTTCATACAAACGAAATCATGCAATATGTTCTCTTGTGTCTGACTCCTTTTGTTCAACATAATATTTAAGGTTTATATTGTTGCATTCACAGTACTTTTTATGGTTAAGAGTAACAGATTAAGGTAGAATTATATTTTAAAGGCTGCAGGAAGTGGAAACAGGTCTGTCAGCCAAGAGATAGAGGGAGCTTCCCTGGTGGACCAGTGAGCTCCCAAATCAGGGGGCACATGTTTCATCTCTGGTGGGGGAAATAAGACCCCGCATGAGACATGGAAAAAATAGATTATACCAAACAGCACTATGATCCCAAATACGGCATGGCAAGGCCAAAAAGACATGGGGAAAAACATTAAAATTTCTACCCTGGGATTACCTCTATGAGGGGGGCTTCCCAGGTGGTGCTGGTGGTAAAGAATCCTCCTGCCAATGCAAGAGACTCGGGTTTGATCCCTGGATGGGAAGATCCCATAGAGTAGGAAATGGCAACCAACTCCAAGTACTCTTGCCTGGAAAATTCCATGGACAGAGGAGACTGGCAGGCTATAGTCTACAGGGCCGCAAAGGGTCAGACACAACTGAGTGACTGAACACAACTCTATGAGTTGNTTTGGTTGTGTCTACTGCACACATGGTTGTGTGAGCCACAGCATCTTGAGTCTTGTTTTTCTTGTCTGGTTCAAGACTCAGGGAGCACAGTTCACTCAGTCGTGTCTGACTGTTCGCAACCCATGGACTGCAGTACTCCAGATTTCCCTGTCCATCACCAACTCCCGGAGCTTGCTTAAACTCATGCCCATTGAGTTGGTGATGCCATCCAACCATCTCATCGTCTGTTGTCCCCTTCTCCTCCTGCCCTCAATCTTTCCCAGCATCAGGGTCTTTTCCAGTGAGTCAGTTCTTCCCATCAGGTGGCCAAAGTATTGGAATTTCAGCTTCAGCATCGGTCCTTCCAATGAATTAGGACTGATTTCCTTTAGGATGGACTGGTTGGATCTCCTTGCAGTCCAAGGGGCTCTCTTGGGAGCACAGATGCCAAGAATTCCCTTTAACGTAAAGAAACTGGTCCTCATCTCACAGAAAGAAAGTGCTAGACCCTCCCAGCATTTCTTTCACTTTGCACCCAAATGGGACACACTTTCTGGCCCTCACTCCTGGTCTGAAAGAGTTCTGTCCAGAGAGTAAGGCTTCTGGGACCCTGGTGTATCTTTGGGGGGAAGGGACTGCAGCTGGGGCACTCTGGAACTGGCTGTGGCCCCACAGCTATGGGGGGACGCAGGCAGCCATCCCTGTGCATGGGGGGCTGGGTCTGAAGGCCCTATCTTTTCAGTTAGCCACCTCTATGGATTTGGCCTAGTGGATGCGGATGCCCTGGTTGTGGAGGCCAAGAAATGGATGGCAGTGCCCCCGCAGCACACCTGTGTTGCCATCACTGACAAGAGATCCAGGTGAGCTCGGCTCCTGCACATGCACTGGGCTCTGCTGGTGGGCATTTGGGGGTTGGGGGTGGGTAGGGGTAAATGTTCACACTTGCATTCCTGTGCTTGTCGATGGAGGCACGTGTGCATGCCAGTGTGTGTGTGTATGTGTGTGTGTGTGCGTACACATGTGTGTTCATGTGTGTGTACATACTTGTGGTGCATCTGCCTATGTGTCTACCTTTTTTTCCTGTGGATTATGAGACAGGTAGAGGAATGTTTCTCTGTTTCGAGACCTTTTGCTGTTGATATCATTCCCTCTTATCTGTTGCTCCCTCAGCCTGCGCCCCTAACAAGGACTAGAAATTCTTAGTGTGTATTTTGCAGAGCTCCCAGAGGAGCAGCAGTGGGGTGATGGGCAGCAATGGCATCTGCCCCAGGGCCCGGGATGGCAGCCGTGCTTCTCCTCTGTTGCAGGCAGGGTCTGGTGTCTAGGGAACACCACAGTATGTTGCTGTGTTTGGGCTCCGATGACTGGAAGGTTTACGCACTGGGGTTTAACCTGCCTCGAGCCGTGTTTCGTAGAGTCCTGGCTTCACCTTCCTGCCAAGGTTGAGCACTGCCCTTTGTGTATGTTATTCTTAGTCAGTTGCATTTGTTCATTAAAATTTTTGTTTTAAAGTTTTCAACTGTCAAGTAATCAAAATGGCAAGAACCCTGTTCCATTAGGCTCAGATGATTCTCCTGAATTCTGCTGTTCCCACTGTCCCCTTTACCCTTTTTTAGTGTTTCTCTAGGCCTTAAAGTCTGATGAAGAATGAAAGAATGAGATGCATTCCTTTCTAGCATTTATAACATTTGGAAAATGTGTGTTTTTAAAAAAAAATGATGAGGTGATTGAAATTGGTTCTTGCTTTGTCAACAAAAATAGATCACTCTCTGAGGTTGCCTTTTCCTTGAAGGCATCCACTTCTTATAATATGCCCTTTTGCGATAAAATTTTCAAAGAAGTACTTTTTGCTGATGCCTTGTGTGCAGGAGGAATTCAGAAAGTATTTGTTGGCTGAGTACCACACAGTGGGAGCTTTGGAAAAATTACATTTCCCTCCTGATGCTGATGGTGAAGACTGACTGCCAGCTCGTCCCGCCTGACCAGCTGGTCAGCCAGCAGATCGGTCTCACTCTTGACACTGGAAGGCATCGCTTTCTCTGCGGAGCCTTAGACTGTCCATTTTGGAAGAAAGTAGAAAGTTCCCGGAGCCTGAGGAAGCCTGTCACGTTCTTCTGCATGGTTGGTTGGGAGATGCCTGGCTCACAGGTCCTCAGGCTCCAGGTTACGTGACGCCTGCCCGGGGCTGCGTCCGGGCTGCAGCCCTTCCCTCCTGCCGGCCTCCCCGTCGGGCGGCTCCTGAATGAAGCATTCTTCTCCTGCCAGAAATAGTTTTAAGATGGGAGAGTGGTGCCTCGGTGGCGCAGGGTTGTTTTTATTTTTATTTTATTTTGTTTTTTAAGTGCTGGTCCATGGAGTCTAGACAGCACGGGTGGAGGGGTACGGCCGTCACACACAGTGTGACATTGTTTCTGTCCTTTGAGGAGGGAAAGGCCACATACTCCAGCGGACAGGAGAATCACACGTCTGTCTCTAAGGGAAAATTGTTTTTGCATTCAGCAGCCTTAGCCTTGCAGGACTAATCAGCTAGCTAGCTGTCCCACACCACAGACTCAGGTACAGGTTCGATTGTCCCCAGGGACATGAGGGCCAGGACACAGACACACGGGCCACCAGCCGGGTGCTCCGCATGGAATCACATGCCTGCTTTGACCTGTGGTCACAGCCTGCCTGCCGGGGTCACTTGAGCCAGGGTGCTCAGCACCCCCAGTGCTCATGGCCAGTTTCCTTTGTCAGGTTCTTGTGTAGCTTTGACTAAGCTGCTCGGATGGTTTGGCTTAAAGGTGAAAAGGAAGTCTTCCCACACACCTGCTTCTCCTCCCCGCCTCTCCTTGCTCCCTCTCCACGGTTGCTTCTTGGTCCAGGGGNTTACATCTCTGGGAAAACAGCATACACTGAGTCCTTCATAAGTCCTTGGTTACTGTACAAGTTTTTAACTTTTTTTTTAATACAATAAAGTGCAGTTTTTTCATCTCTAAATTGGCAGTATAATACCTATCTTGAGAATTTTAAAATAAGGCCTGTTTTTATCTTTTTTCTTCTGTACACACAATCATTTCCCTTTGAATTAACAGAACAGATTCTGAATTGGAAAGAAATTTTTGTAAGAAGCACTGAGATTCTTTGAAAGAATCAATGAAACTAGGTGAGCTGGTGTCCAGGCAAGGGGGACAGGGCCTGAGATGCTCACTCAACATGCAGAACAATGCCTGAAAGTTCATGGATCTGTATGTGCTGTGGAACCATCTCATTGGCACCAAGGACCATGCGTCCATCCCAAACATGACTGAGGTTAACAAGGTAACAGGTTCAACGGCCAGTTTAAAACCTCTATCTGCAGGGCCATTCGAAGGATGGGTGAGTCAGATGATTGCATTCTCCAGCTGGCCAAGGCTGACGACGTCATCTCAAAGAACTTCTGACTAGAGACATCCGGGGCATGGAATATCTGTTATAAATAAATAGTAAAAACCTAAAAAAAAGACTCTAAACTGATAATCTTGTCTAAGATAATTAGTTTTCTTTCATACTAGTAGACTACAAAAAATGTAAAATCTGCATACATACACAATATGACATTTGCACTCTGATGAAATTAAAGACTAATCCCTGTGGCTTCTGATAGACATCAGAGGCACTGTCATCAAGTATTTGTTTTTGGAGCAGAATTCAAACTAAATTTCAAGTTTCAGTTTGCTCATTCTATGTTAATATATTCATTTCTAATTATGTAATTTAATTTTTTAAATTTAGGTAATATTGATTTCTAACATAAATTTCATGTGTACCTACATGGGAGGCACTCAAAATAGTTTAGTGGGTCTTGGTTTTGTTTGTTTTTACTTTTATTTAGTAAGTATGGTATACATACAAAAAGTACAAATAAGAGTAGAGTTTTGTAAATTTTCACAAACAACACATTCATGAAACACTGAGATCAATAAAAAACATGACCAGCACCCTAAAAAAGTCTTTTATTTCCCTTCTCATTATTCCCTGTCTACCCAGTATTAGTCACACTCCTGACTCCCAACACAGATTGATTTTGCCTGTGTTTCTACTTCATACAAACGAAATCATGCAATATGTTCTCTTGTGTCTGACTCCTTTTGTTCAACATAATATTTAAGGTTTATATTGTTGCATTCACAGTACTTATTATGGTTAAGAGTAACAGATTAAGGTAGAATTATATTTTAAAGGCTGCAGGAAGTGCAAACAGGTCTGTCAGACAAGAGATAGAGGGAGCTTCCCTGGTGGACCAGTGGTTAAGACTGAGCTCCCAAATCAGGGGGCACATGTTTCATCTCTGGTGGGGAAAGTAAGAGCCCGCATGAGACGTGGAAAAAATAGATTATACCAAACAGCACTATGATCCCAAATACAGCATGGCAAGGCCAAAAAGACATGGGGGAAAACAGATTAAAATTTCTACCCTGGGATTACCTCTATGAGGGGGGCTTCCCAGGTGGTGCTGGTGGTAAAGAATCCTCCTGCCAATGCAAGAGACTCGGGTTTGATCCTTGGATGGGAAGATCCCATAGAGTAAGAAATGGCAACCAACTCCAAGTACTCTTGCCTGGAAAATTCCATGGACAAAGGAGACTGGCAGGCTATAGTCTACAGGGCCGCAAAGGGTCAGACACAACTGAGTGACTGAACACAACTCTATGAGTTAAAGGAGTATGGTAAACATGTATTGAGAAATCCTAGTGGTGACATGGGGCAAATTAATCTCTTGGCAATTGTTTTCCCAATCTATAAAATGAAGGTAAAAACATAGTTGTCATCAAATGTAGATAAGTGAATGTAAAACGTATGATACTGTCCCTGGACTCTTTAATGCACAAAAAACATTACTTTCTTTCCACCACCACTTTCCTTATTTGAACACAGATCAGAACTCTAGTAGCTAGGAACTAAGCAGTATCATATTCTCCCAGCTTTAAGCCTGTCTCTTAGACTTGGAATATAAAGAGGTATAAAACAGGTTTGGAGTACAGACTTTGATAAATAAAACCTGAGAATAAGTGTAATACAACCCACTGGCATCCTTCAGAGATCAAAATCAACTGTTCAATAATCCCTGCCTCACTTTTACAAAGGAATTCCTTTGCCACGGTACTGATCCCGATCCTTATTTCCCTCATCTGATGCTACCAGTTCACCCAAGCCCCATAAGACTCACCAGATCCCTCCTGCCCTTAAATATACTCTGCTGCACCTTGTCCACTCACCCTCAGACTTTTGGTCAAATCTCTCCTTGTACCCATGATAGATAAACAGGTCTGATGCTCCTATCAGACTTGAAGCCTTTCCAAAGTGCCCATGTCTTTCACATCACATCTTCCAAACGATGGCTCAGAGTAAGCCCTGAAGAATTATGCTGGAATAACTTTTCTCTGAAAACGTGGAGGGCAGCCTGCTGCTGAACGCAACAACTTTGAAATGCTCAGTCCGCAAAAGTGGACTTCGTTATTGTGTTAGGCACGACGGTGTTGTTTTAATGTCCTAGACATCTAATGATTCTTTCAACAAGCAAGCAGCGCCAAGTATGCGCTAGGCTGGGAAGAGAGGGGCTTTAAACAAAACCATCTTCGAAGCCGGTCCTCAAGCAGCACAGAACCGCACCGCCCCTGGTCCGCAAGTGGGCTCCCTCGGGCCTTTCCCTGCACATGCGCAAATTCCAGCGAAGGGAGGGGCGGGCCCGCCAGCCCTTCGGCACACCCGATTGGCCAGGCCTGCTTACGTGTAGGCGGGGCCGCGGCCGGAGCGGACCAACTCTCAGGCAAAATGCCCGTAGGGGGCGTGGCCTGCTCGCCTTCGGGGGCGTGGCCTGCTCGCCTTCGGGGGCGGGCTGCGGTGGTGGGGGGAGTGCTGCTTCCGAAAGAGCCGCCCCGCCCCCACGTGGCCTCCGGGAGACTAAAGCGCGCGACCGCGGTGGCGGGAGCGGTGTCTCGGACTCCTTAGGGAGGCAGGTGAGTAGGGTCCGGCCTGGGGGAAATGGCGGACTTGGAGGCGGGGGCTGTAGCACGAAAGTCTTGTGTCCCCAGACCCAAGTCGTGCTGTACGCCCCACCGCCGGCTGTGCCGCTGGGGACGGAGTCACCGTGAGACCCCTATTTGGGGCTCTTAGAGGTAGACTGTTCAGCTGCAGCGGGGTTTGGGGTAGGGGGTGGTCTCTGCGTGGCTATTGCCCTTAGAGACCCGGGCCTGGGCTCCGAGTCTCCTCTGGAGTCCTTTCCGTTGGAGACCATCGGGGCTCTCTCCTTCAGTTCAGAGCCGGAGGTGCCTCGCAGGATGCGAGAGGCCGGTGCAAACAATAACAGTCGCTCAGTGCTAGGATTGCTTGTACGTTATCTGCATTGNTTCCAATTCATGACAAGTTCTGAACTTTATTTCTTCTAGGCACAGCTTTCTCCCTCTGCTTCTCATCACCTGTCTCTGTCCTGCCTCTCCTCTGCTCCCCATTCCCACTTTCTCTGTCCCTCTTTTTTTTTACTTCTGCCAACCCAGGAACTTGGATGACCTGCAATATCCCAGAGTATAGGTCCCTCTGATTCCCTAATTCTAATCTCATGTCTTAAAACTGATTTTGTAAACCTCTTTGACCCATGAGGGAAATCTGATGGTGCTCAGGAATTTAATTCCTCCCCTAACCCGTCCCCTTGAACTGCTTCTGAGAATTTCTGTTGACCTGTCCAGGTGTTCTTCTCTTTCCATTTGGTGCTCCAAGCACTTCTTTGTTGGTCTCTTTAAGTTAAGTGCTTGGAAGTTGAAAGGTAGTGTAGTTTGACACTGTTTATTTGTTAAATGAATACAGTGGAAAGTTTGTTGATAACTGAGTGAAGAATATTGAGAAAATTATAATGCTTTGTATAATAAAAAACATTATTGTTAAAAGTGATGACTACTCTATCATCTTTCTTGTTGATACAAGTGTGCTTTGGGGGAGGACCACGGATTGTGTTCTATACAGTTCTTGTGGTGTGAACTGGGCCAGATCCTTGTAAATACAGGCTCTTGCATCACCTTGGACCACCAGCAGATGTTGGTTGTTAACAGGTAAGGGTGCTGCTCTTCAACCACAGTGAGAGCTTTCGATGGCTCTGCTGGGCACCATATACATACTAGATGCAAACATTTATTGAATTCCTGCTATATATCTGGCAGTGTTCAAACTGCTGTCAAGTATTAACTCTTAAACCCTATGAAGGAACACTGCTATTACCTCCAGGATTTCAACTGTAACACCATGTTACCTCTGACCTGTATAGCTGTTTCAAAGCATTTTTCATACACAACCCCAGTGGCTTTTCCTTCACAGCAGAAACATCCCCCTTTTTTTCCCTGCTCTCATATTTGTATGAAAGACAAAGTTATTCAATATATATTTGTTTCTTATTTCTCCCTTGCAATTTATATTGATGGTATCTCTTAACAGTTAGCTATAATGTGACAGTATTACATCTCTGGGAAAACAGCATACACTGAGTCCTTCATAAGTCCTTGGTTACTGTACAAGTTTTTAACTTTTTTTTTAATACAATAAAGTGCAGTTTTTTCATCTCTAAATTGGCAGTATAATACCTATCTTGAGAATTTTAAAATAAGGCCTGTTTTTATCTTTTTTCTTCTGTACACACAATCATTTCCCTTTGAATTAACAGAACAGATTCTGAATTGGAAAGAAATTTTTGTAAGAAGCACTGAGATTCTTTGAAAGAATCAATGAAACTAGGTGAGCTGGTGTCCAGGCAAGGGGGACAGGGCCTGAGATGCTCACTCAACATGCAGAACAATGCCTGAAAGTTCATGGATCTGTATGTGCTGTGGAACCATCTCATTGGCACCAAGGACCATGCGTCCATCCCAAACATGACTGAGGTTAACAAGGTAACAGGTTCAACGGCCAGTTTAAAACCTCTATCTGCAGGGCCATTCGAAGGATGGGTGAGTCAGATGATTGCATTCTCCAGCTGGCCAAGGCTGACGACGTCATCTCAAAGAACTTCTGACTAGAGACATCTGGGGCATGGAATATCTGTTATAAATAAATAGTAAAAACCTAAAAAAAAGACTCTAAACTGATAATCTTGTCTAAGATAATTAGTTTTCTTTCATACTAGTAGACTATGAAAAATGTAAAATCTGCATACATACACAATATGACATTTGCACTCTGATGAAATTAAAGACTAATCCCTGTGGCTTCTGATAGACATCAGAGGCACTGTCGTCAAGTATTTGTTTTTGGAGCAGAATTCAAACTAAATTTCAAGTTTCAGTTTGCTCATTCTATGTTAATATATTCATTTCTAATTATGTAATTTAATTTTTAAAATTTAGGTAATATTGATTTCTAACATAAATTTCATGTGTACCTACATGGGAGGCACTCAAAATAGTTTAGTGGGTCTTGGTTTTGTTTGTTTTTACTTTTATTTAGTAAGTATGGTATACATACAAAAAGTACAAATAAGAGTAGAGTTTTGTAAATTTTCACAAACAACACATTCATGAAACACACTGAGATCAATAAAAAACATGACCAGCACCCTAAAAAAGTTTTATTTCCCTTCTCATTATTCCCTGTCTACCGGGTATTAGTCACACTCCTGACTCCCAACACAGATTGATTTTGCCTGTGTTTCTACTTCATACAAACGAAATCATGCAATATGTTCTCTTGTGTCTGACTCCTTTTGTTCAACATAATATTTAAGGTTTATATTGTTGCATTCACAGTACTTTTTATGGTTAAGAGTAACAGATTAAGGTAGAATTATATTTTAAAGGCTGCAGGAAGTGGAAACAGGTCTGTCAGCCAAGAGATAGAGGGAGCTTCCCTGGTGGACCAGTGAGCTCCCAAATCAGGGGGCACATGTTTCATCTCTGGTGGGGGAAATAAGACCCCGCATGAGACATGGAAAAAATAGATTATACCAAACAGCACTATGATCCCAAATACGGCATGGCAAGGCCAAAAAGACATGGGGAAAAACATTAAAATTTCTACCCTGGGATTACCTCTATGAGGGGGGCTTCCCAGGTGGTGCTGGTGGTAAAGAATCCTCCTGCCAATGCAAGAGACTCGGGTTTGATCCCTGGATGGGAAGATCCCATAGAGTAGGAAATGGCAACCAACTCCAAGTACTCTTGCCTGGAAAATTCCATGGACAGAGGAGACTGGCAGGCTATAGTCTACAGGGCCGCAAAGGGTCAGACACAACTGAGTGACTGAACACAACTCTATGAGTTAAAGGAGTATGGTAAACATGTATTGAGAAATCCTAGTGGTGACATGGGGCAAATTAATCTCTTGGCAATTGTTTTCCCAATCTATAAAATGAAGGTAAAAACATAGTTGTCATCAAATGTAGATAAGTGAATGTAAAACGTATGATACTGTCCCTGGACTCTTTAATGCACAAAAAGCATTACTTTCTTTCCACCACTACCTTCCTTATTTGAACACAGATCAGAACTCTAGTAGCTAGGAACTAAGCAGTATCATATTCTCCCAGCTTTAAGCCTGTCTCTTAGACTTGGAATATAAAGAGGTATAAAACAGGTTTGGAGTACAGACTTTGATAAATAAAACCTGAGAATAAGTGTAATACAACCCACTGGCATCCTTCAGAGATCAAAATCAACTGTTCAATAATCCCTGCCTCACTTTTACAAAGGAATTCCTTTGCCACGGTACTGATCCCGATCCTTATTTCCCTCATCTGATGCTACCAGTTCACCCAAGCCCCATAAGACTCACCAGATCCCTCCTGCCCTTAAATATACTCTGCTGCACCTTGTCCACTCACCCTTAGACTTTTGGTCAAATCTCTCCTTGTACCCATGATAGATAAACAGGTCTGATGCTCCTATCAGACTTGAAGCCTTTCCAAAGTGCCCATGTCTTTCACATCACATCTTCCAAACGATGGCTCAGAGTAAGCCCTGAAAAATTATGCTGGAATAACTTTTCTCTGAAAACTTGGAGGGCAGCCTGCTGCTGAACGCAACAACTTTGAAATGCTCAGTCCGCAAAAGTGGACTTCGTTATTGTGTTAGGCACGATGGTGTTGTTTTAATGTCCTAGACATCTAATGATTCTTTCAACAAGCAACCAGCGCCACGTATGCGCTAGGCTGGGAAGAGAGGGGCTTTAAACAAAACCATCTTCGAAGCCGGTCCTCAAGCAGCACAGAACCGCACCGCCCCTGGTCCGCAAGTGGGCTCCCTCGGGCCTTTCCCTGCACATGCGCAAATTCCAGCGGAGGGAGGGGCGGGCCCGCCAGCCCTTCGGCACACCCGATTGGCCAGGCCTGCTTACGTGTAGGCGGGGCCGCGGCCGGAGCGGACCAACTCTCAGGCAAAATGCCCGTAGGGGGCGTGGCCTGCTCGCCTTCGGGGGCGTGGCCTGCTCGCCTTCGGGGGCGGGCTGCGGTGGTGGGGGGAGTGCTGCTTCCGAAAGAGCCGCCCCGCCCCCACGTGGCCTCCGGGAGACTAAAGCGCGCGACCGCGGTGGCGGGAGCGGTGTCTCGGACTCCTTAGGGAGGCAGGTGAGTAGGGTCCGGCCTGGGGGAAATGGCGGACTTGGAGGCGGGGGCTGTAGCACGAAAGTCTTGTGTCCCCAGACCCAAGTCGTGCTGTACGCCCCACCGCCGGCTGTGCCGCTGGGGACGGAGTCACCGTGAGACCCCTATTTGGGGCTCTTAGAGGTAGACTGTTCAGCTGCAGCGGGGTTTGGGGTAGGGGGTGGTCTCTGCGTGGCTATTGCCCTTAGAGACCCGGGCCTGGGCTCCGAGTCTCCTCTGGAGTCCTTTCCGTTGGAGACCATCGGGGCTCTCTCCTTCAGTTCAGAGCCGGAGGTGCCTCGCAGGATGCGAGAGGCCGGTGCAAACAATAACAGTCGCTCAGTGCTAGGATTGCTTGTACGTTATCTGCATTGGCCCATTCCATCTTATAACAGCCCATTGAGGTCGGTTCAAGTCCTTATTTACCAGATGAGAAAACTGAGGTCTTACAGCTGAAAAGTGACAGAATCAGAATTTGAACCCACATCCACAGACTCCAAAACCCACACGCTTAACCGTCGTGCTACCAGCTTCAGCCAGGTTCACAGTCACTATTCTGCCTTTTCCCTCCCCTATCCCATTCTTGCAGAGCTCTCCAAGAGCCCACCTCTGTTGATAGGCTGCTTTGAAGTCTGTACTTAAAGTTCCAGGGGTAATGATGGACACTGAAGAATTCTTTGCTGGAGACCCGGCTTCCAGCTCCGTTGACCCTCTGTACAATCTTGGACCAGTGTCATCCCAGATTACTATCATTTCAATGATGTAATCAGCATGCTTTAAGGAACCCCCTTAACCAGTATGTTCTAGGAGTTTGGAACTGGCAGATTCTCCTTTTAACTCCAGATAGCTAAGCCCAGATGAGACTGGGCTCTTCAAAGTCAAGTCAAGGCCTGGGTCTCCTCTTTAATCCCCATTCCAAGTCCTGGGGCAGGCCGGAATAGATATTCAGGAAATGCAGGTTGAATAAACAGGCAGCCAGTCGGATCCTCTTCAGAACTGCCTACCAACTGGGCCCTTCTGGGGCTTTGGATTTCTCAGCCCTGAGCACCTTTAACCTAGCTGGCTCTCCTGACTGTCTCCTCCCCTGCTAGTGGCAGAGCCAGCCTTCTCTGGGAGCAGCTTGCAGCCCTTTGTGCTAAGACCATAGCCTCTGGAATCCTCAGAGGAACACAACACAGGGGCGTCAGACCCAGCAGCTCTTCTCAGCTCCTCCTGGTGGTGGTTCTCTCTGGCCCAGCTGAGGTTACTCTGGGCCCAACTTCGGTTACTCTCGGGTAGTCTGAAATTTACTTAGGCCTCAGTGTCCCCTCTTCCATGAAGCCATCCACCCTTGATTCCCAGAGAGACAGGTCCCTCCCACAGCCTGTAGTCTACCCCTCTACTGAAGCATCAGTATGGTGATAGTTTCTCCTCTACCATGTAAACTGCTGGAAGGCAGGAACCCCCCACTTCAGATATCCTGGAAGACCCTGGGCCCATTCAGGTTTGAGGGAGTCTTCTCCCTTCTGTGTGCAGAGGGCACAGCTGTGAGGACCCTCCTGGAGGTCTAGTCGGCTCACTTCTGCTCCTGATTACAGTAAAAGTAGCAGCAGCTTCGTGTTTACCGTGTGGCTCCTGTGCCAGGCACGTACCTCTTCACTATCTCTGATCTTCTCTGCAGCTTTGTAAGTTAGATGGTATCGTTCCCATTTCATAGATTGTGAAATGAAGATTCCGCAACCTTGCCCAGAGTCACACACAGACAAGACTGGGACTGTTTGACCCTGAAACGTTGTTCTTTCTGCACTGCCTGCTACAGCCTGCCAGTTAAGCTAATGTGTTCTGAATCCCATGGTGACTTGCCCTTGTCTTTGGTGTGGTGTCACAGGATTTGAGCTGTGGCTTACAGGCTCCCTTAATTTAGGAAAAGGGCCTCTCCCAAGTTTGTGATAAATCTTCCAGTCGTTGAGGGTCTTTTGGGAAAGCAAAACTTCCATCTGGATTTGGCTCTGACACTCAGGGGGTGATGTTCTGCTGTGCAAATGTTTGTTTATTAAGCTCGTATGGAACAGGATGACTGTTTATGGGGCAGGTAACAGGGCACTTACTTGAGTGGAAGCCAGGCCAAGCTCAGAGCTGTACATGATCTGCCGTGGCTATCAAACAACTCCTGTCACTTTCTGCACGCTGCTTCCACAGCACAATGTGAGGGATTAAACAGGACTGGTGATTTCAACTCTTTTAATGTTTTCAGCACTAATACCCATTTCTCAAATCTTTCTCTGAAACCTAAAATAAAAAAAAAAAAAGCAGATAAAAGTGAAACTGCCCAAGTAAGGCCTGCCCCTTACCACTCTCACCCTCCTCCCTTGCCCTCCACCCCTAAAACCCCCGGTCTCCTCTGGGCAAATTGGGACTGCACGGCTCTAGGCAGCCTGCCCTGTTGCTTCTGAAGGCATTTGTTCCTTCAGCAGCCTTCTAAAGTAGATACAGATTTGAGACCAGTGGAATGCAGTCTAGAATTCCAGAAGCCTGGGGCCAGCTGCCATAAAGGTTGTTCTCTGGAAAGTAAGTTAGAACCTAGCTTCAGAATGTGATATGAATGACATTGAGCAAGTCACTTCACCTCTCTGAGCCTCCGTCTTCTTAGCACTAAAAATTAGGACAATTTTCTGCAATTACATGACATAATATATGTGTATAAAGTACCTAGTGCAATGCCCAGCACGTGACACACCCTCAGTATTTTTTCCTCTGATATCCTGCACCTCTCCAGCCTCAAGGCAGAGATAGTATAGGCAGAGAGACTTCTGCTGAATCAAGTGTTTATCAGTAGTATGGGGTATAGTAGGCTAAACCCTGTAGTCATTGTCTGCAACAAGCTCACATTCTGGCTCAGTCACTAACTAGTTGTGTGGTCTTGAGCAAGAGACTTAACCTCTCTGAGCTGGGCTAATCCTTGGCAGACCTGAGAGCAAATCTTGCACAGAATCAGCGCTCAGGACTTTGTATCTTCTGAACGAACGGAACGCTCATATGGGGGTTGAGCTGTCTTTGGGGAGGCCTGGCTTGCCCTGGGTCAGATGATGTGGCTGGCCCCAGGGGTGTGGCGGCGAAGTGGAACCTGTGTGGCTCCTGATAACCCCAACCCCGCCAAGGAGGAGGATCAGGCAAAGCCGGCCCCTGAGTTAGCTGGGAGGAAGCCAAGGGGGCCTGGGAGAACTGGGGGGCAGAGGGAGGGGCAGGCATCATCAGTGTACTGAAGGATCCCCCCCCCACAACAGGCCTGGAGACTGCAGCTTTGGGTAGGTCCCTGCCCCTCTCTGGGCCCATTCATACAAGGAGAGATTGGTAGCTCTTTGTTTCCCCCCCCAGCTGGCTGTTAGGCACGTCCAAAAGGAAGTGTCTAAAACAGAGCTCTCCACCTCCTCTCTCTGCAAGCTCGGCTCCCACCGCCCTCTTCCTGCCTGTCACTGGCTCAGCTGTCCTCCAGGTCAAGCAAGCTAGAGCATCCGCCCCAAGAGACTGCCTCTTGGCCGCCTTAGGATGGCCCCTCCTTCCCACCCCTTTAGCCCCACAGCCTCTGTCCTCCTTTACTCCTAGCTGGCTGGGCTCCACTGAGGCTGCAAGAATGATCTCCCTAAAGCCAGGCTCTGACCAAGCCCCTCCCCCACGCCCAGCTCAGAAATCTTCCCTGACCTCATCCTGGCCACCCCCCACCCACCCCTAGCTCCTCTCCTCCAAACACACATCCTCAGTTGCCTCTTCAGTCCTCCCAGCCATCCACACCCCATCCTCCTGCCCCACTCTGGCTCCTTCCTTCTCTTCCAGAGGGAACGTTCTCCCATTTCCCTCTACCAAGCTGAACCCACTCATCCTGCAAAACCAACTTCGAGTCCTATCTTCTTCCAACAAGCTTCTGACCTCCTGACTCACATTGGGAAAGTCCTGGCTTGTTCGCAGTGGGCTCAGCCTCTCCCAGATACACTCAGTCTGCCCAACCTCCCACTATAGCAGTGCCAGCTGGATGAGAAACCACATGTGCGAGTGCCCACCGTGGCCTGGCACATAGTAGGTGCTCGAGAAGCACATCTTAATGCCGCAGCTTTCTTCTGTCTTACACCTCTTATTTGGCCTTGAGCGCGTGTTGTCATTGTACTTCATGCGATTAAATAGTTACTGTGTGGCAGAGTGCTCTGGGGGAGGCAAAAATGAACTAAGTGTGGACCCTGCCCTGCAGAAGCTCTGCCTACTGGGACGAGATAAGATAGGTCAACAGAGAACTGTTACATAAGAGAGACTGATCTGGGCGAGAGGAGACGGCGCAGAGGGACAGGGAAGGAGGGACTGTCTCATGGAGAGCCTGGTTGGATTTGGGGGTGGGGGAGTTGTGGAAAGAGGAGCACAGCCTCCTAGGGAAAGCAGATGAACCAGAAGGTGGCCAAGTGTGGCAGGTGCTTGGGGAGCAACACGAGGCTGTCTGGCTGGAAAGGACACCTGTGGCCACTCCCAGGGCTGTCTGTCTGTCTGTCAGACACTGCTGTTTAATCCTGTTTACGTGTGTCCTTTTAATCTTGTTCACATGTGCCATTTAATCCTGTTCACATGTGCCCACTTATCACATGTGTCCTACGTGATAAGTCCATGGGTCAAGGGGTTAGCAGTGCTTTTTCCTAGAGGCAGAATTACAGGACATTTTTCTCTTTCTGCTTATCTGTACTTTTCTGAAATTCCTGCCACGCCCACAGATGTCATTCATGGAATAGGCAGAGCTGAAGTGGTGGCTGGATCAAGGATTCTCATAGTAATTCATGTCCAGTCCACCCCAGACTGATTCTTTGATAAAGTACAATGAAAATAAATTATTAGAGACGTGTTTTTTGTTTGTTTTTAAAGAGAGACTGTGTAAAATACAAATCCAGATTTTATATCATTAGATTCAGCTTGCTTTAGAAGTTTCTGAAGGCCTACTATCATGTGTCTACTTAACTTGATGCAGACTGGCAGGGACTGATGAACCCCAGTAGCACTGGGTTAGAGCCTGGGAGAGTGTGACCACCTCCTGGTACCAAGGACCATCTCTCATGTGCCTCCTATTGCCCCCAGAGCTGAGCCCACGGCAGACCCCCTGGGAGACCTCCATTCCAACCAGCTGACTGTCCTGTGCCCCCCGTGCCCACCATGCATCCTCAGTCAGTTCTGCACAGCGGCTACTTCCACCCACTGCTCCGGAACTGGCAGACAGCCGCCACCAGCCTCAGCGCCTCCAACCTCATCTACCCCATCTTTGTCACGTGAGTCCCCCAATGAGCCAGGTCTCTGATCTACAGGGGGTGGGTTGGATGTGTGTGTGTGTGTGAACAGAGCAGGTGTCTGTGTTGTAAGGGGTAAAGTGAACTGTCAGCTTGGAGCTCAAGGTATTGGAAGTGACCTATGGGTTTAGGACAACCATCTTTGAAAAAAAACAAACCTTGAAAAGAATACAGTCATCCTTGTTGGAAAATAAAAATAACCCTTGCCTGTCACCCTGAGTTTGTGCCATAAGACAGAAGTTGAGATCTTCTGAAGGTTGTACATGTAACAGGTGGCAGTCATCATCATTCGTGATAGCACCGGACTCTTATTGAGGGCTTAGTGTACCCCGGGTACTACTGTGCTAAGCACCTATAGATATTACCTTGTTCGACACTGACACTTTTCAGATGAGAAAAATATGGATATGATCCCTTAGAATGTCACCTCCACAAGGGCAGGGATTTCTGTTTTGTTCACTGTTGGATCACCAGCCCCAAGAACAGTACCTGACACACAGTAAGTACTCAATAAATATTTGTTGAATGGGGAATTCCCTGGAGGTCCAACAGTTAGGACTCCGTGCTTTCACTGCCAAGGGCCCAGATTCATTACCCGGTTTGGAGAACTAAGAGCCCACAAGCTGCACAGTGCATCCCCTATATATATAGGGTTAGGGTTTTGTTGAATGAGTGAATGAATCCACCCAGGATTCGGATCAAAGAGAATATCATGTGGTCAAGGTCACCCAGGCAGTAAGTGACTGGGCTAGCAACCAAGGACCTTCTGACTCAGAGTTCAAGTTCTTGGCCACTTGATCCCTTCCTGTGAGTGCTGTTCTTTTTTTTTTTTTT
>SJYW01046446.1:234078-245633 GCA_006410735.1 Raphicerus campestris | reverse complement strand
CACGTGGAAAGGGCTGGCTGAGCTGAGACCCCGTTGTCTCCCTGTAGGTATCAGTGATGAGCTATAGTGCCAAATTTGCTTCTTGTTTCTATGGACCATTCCGGTGAGTAGGGATGGGTGAGGGTCTGCTGTTGAATCCCTGACCTGCTAGCCCAAAGGTGGAGCCCACCCTGGTGTCTCTGCTTCCCAGGGATGCGGCTCAGTCGAGCCCGGCTTTTGGAGATCGCCGCTGCTACCAGCTGCCACCCGGAGCACGAGGCCTGGCCCTCCGCGCGGTGGTGAGTGAGCCCCACCCAACCTCTCCCTGCATCACCTCGCCTCCCAGGCACTGCCCACACCATACCTCATCTCTTAGGACCGGGATGTTCGGGAGGGAGCGGACTTGCTCATGGTGAAGCCAGGAACACCCTACCTGGACATCGTGCGGGAGGTAAAGAACAAGGTGAGAACAAGGGTGTCGCCACCTTAGACTGTGTCCAGATCAGGTCAGTCCTGGCTCCGTACACCGTGTGACCTTGGGGAAGGCATTTTGTCTTTCTGGGCAACAAGGGCCAGAGTTGGGGCTGGGGAGATGAGAGTGTGTCCACAGATTCTGGGACCTTTGATCTAGGGAATCTCAGAGTTGGAAGCAATCTGCCCAGGAACTGGAACGCTCCCCCACCTCCCATATCCCATCCCTGCCAGCAAAACACTGTGGGCCTCTGTGCCAGGGCTCGGAGGAGCCTTTGAACAACTCAAGAGTGGGCCAGGCTGCCAGCAGCAATGACTCAGGTCTCGTGGCAGGGAGGAAGGGACATCAGAGGTACAACCATCCCCCCCGCCACTTCAACCTGCCTGTCCCCCACTGCTTCCCCAACAGCACCCTGAGCTCCCCCTGGCTGTGTACCATGTTTCTGGAGAGTTCGCCATGCTGTGGCACGGGGCCCAGGCCGGGGCATTTGATCTCAAGGCTGCTGTACTAGAGGTCATGACTGCCTTCCGCAGAGCAGGTGAGCATGCAGGGGTGGGGGGGTCTTGACCTGGGCCACAGGGAACTGATAGGCAGCTTGCCCAAATAGGGAAATAAAATTAGGGGACAGCCTGGAGCCGCCTATCTGGAAATGCCAGTGATCTAAACAGACAGGCTGGAGAAGGGACGTGAGACTGCGGGGCAGAAGGTGAGCCATGAAGCACGCAGAGCCCTCAGTTACTTTTGGATTTTGAGACCTTGGGCAAGTCACTTCTCTAACTTCAGTGTCCTTGTCTGTACACTAGGGATAAGAGAGATGGTGCGTGGTCATCAAGGGGATTAAATGAGATGCTGCGTGTAATTGGCATATGCATGTCATTTCAGAAATCAGAGCTGGTTTTGTTGGTTAGGCACATGGCATGGCAGGGGAACTCACACTTGCCTATTTCCCCCACTGTGCAATTTTATACATTGGCACACTGAGGCCCAAAAAGAGAAAATGCCTTCCCCAAGGTCACTCAGTGTATAGAGCTAGGACTGACCAGACCTGAACTCAGGTCCTAGGTGGTGACACCCTGGGGCTGTGTCTCTTCATAGCAGCCTTCTTCCCACCCCAGCCCTCACCTCCCAGAAGGTATTTCCCGAGCTGATGCCCTGCCCTGCTGCCCGCTTCTTTCCCCACACAGGTGCCGATGTCATCATCACCTACTACACGCCTCAGCTACTGCAGTGGCTGAAGGAGTGATGGAGAAAGTGTACCAGATTCAAGAATGAGAACTTTTCTATTCCTGAGCCTTGGAGAAGTGAAAACCAAAGTAAACGATGCTTTTAGAACTGTGCACTCCTGCCCCCTTCCTGCTTATGTGCTGGTGGGGGCCTGGAAGCCCCGGGTGGTTTCTGCCAGCCTGCCAAATCTTCCCACTTGCAGCCACATCCTCACTGCCTCTCCCAGGCTTCCCAGCCCCTCCTCTGGGTCAGTCCTGAAGCTCACCTCTGGCAACTCCGCTCCTTCCTCTGGGGTTGCTTCAGCTGGAAAGCCACCAGGACTCATGGCATCAGCTCAGTGGGGTCTGGGAGAAGGGCTTGGAACTTTAAGAGAGAGAGGGAAGTTGATTCTTGGACCGTAAGAAGCTCTGGAAAGCTGGAGGCCTCTGGCAGGAGAGGTGGGCACACAGGCCTAGATTGACACCCTGGGTTTAGAGTTGACATTTGCTGCAATTCCACTGGAAAGTGATCCCCACACAGGCCAGTGGTTGCCAGGCTGCCTGAGGTCTCCTGTTGTTCTCTGAGCCATAAACCTGGAGAAGAATTACTCATTAACAAGCAGAAAAGAATTAATTCATTAACAAGCAGGAACGCTGCCGAAGGATCGAAACTCAGAAGCAAAGAGAGAATTACTGACTTGGCGATAGCACCACCAAAAAGGCTCTTTATTGCAGAGATATCTCTTGAGAAGATCTGCTTTGTGCCCACGCACAGTATCGGGTCCTGGGGATATACGGCAGGACAGACTTCCGCTTGTCTCTGCGGGGAACCAGGGTGACAGATGCCAACAAGAAAACACGAATAAGGCAGTTACAGATGGTAATAGTGCTTCCAGGGAAAGAAAGGGCCTGAGACAGAATAGCAGATGATGGGCCTCGCCCGAGAAGCCCTTCCTGAGATTGAGGGGCAAGGAAAGGCCTTTAACAAGAGGAGAGGGAAGCGGACGTCAGAAGCTGTGAGGACAGCAGNTGCTTCCAGGGAAAGAAAGGGCCTGAGACAGAATAGCAGATGATGGGCCTCGCCCGAGAAGCCCTTCCTGAGATTGAGGGGCAAGGAAAGGCCTTTAACAAGAGGAGAGGGAAGCGGACGTCAGAAGCTGCGAGGACAGCAAAGTGTGCAGGTTCCTGCGACAGAAGGAACCCCATCATGGGAACCAGATGAGGAAGAAGGTGGATGACAGCACCAGAGGTTGGAAAGGTAGATCCCACACTTCTAGGAAGCTTGGTTTCTATTTTGCATCTGATAGAAAGCCATCTAAAGGGCCTTAACTAGGCATTACTGTGTTCCAATTTCCCTCATTCTGCTGCTATGAAAAAAAATGGAGGGGCGAGCCAGAACCAGCCTGGTTGGGAGGCTGCTGGAGACCCCAGGGAACCATGCCAGTGGCCTGGAGCAGGGTTGTGGCAGTGGAGAGCAAAGGAAGCGGAAGGTGCTCAGGATACATTCGGAAGACCAAATAAGCAGCAGGCTTTGCCAGTGTTTTCCTGTTGGGGAATTGAGGCAGGGAATGAGATGCCTTCATGGGTTTCTGGCTTGAGAAACAGGTCTCTATTGGTTCTTCTAAGAGGATGCAATGTCATGTTCCCTGCCCCCAAGTGAAAGTTCAGGCCCAGCTAAGGAGGGGCCAGTTTGTAAGTCCGCCCGCCTCTGCAGAGTGACAGAGAATCCCAGCTCTAGAGCCAAAGCAAGACTATTTTGGATGTTAAAGCAGTATAATCTATTTTAAAATTTAGAAATACCTGAGTTAGAGGCAGCTCCCCTCTGACTCCTGGTGCTCGTCCACAGAGCTGTGGCCACCTCACTCTCTACCCAGCTTTTGGGACGTGAAGAATCACCTTGAGACCGAACACATGAGCGATGAGCCGCTGACGGGTCTCAGAGCTTGGACCACGCCAGAACCTTGCACCACCTTCGTTTCTGTGCTCCCTGGCCCTGAACCCGTTTCTGATTAGTGTGGAAGGGAATGTTCTTCAAGGCCATCCCACACTCATCATTGCCAAGCTGAGAGGTGGCCCAGCTTTGTTCTAGGCACAAGGAGATGAGAGGCAGACACACCCTTTAGGAACAAACCATTCTCCGGAAGCAAATAACTGTGTCCCGAGCCCCCAGGAGTTAGCATTGAGCAGAGTGATGATGGGGCTCCCGCAGGAGAATCAATAGGCAGACCTGTTACCACTGAGGCAGAGACAGGTGCTGTGAAGGCCACCAGGTATGACTGGTATGAAGGGTCAGAAAGCACTTCCCTGAGGCCTGACATTTAAACCTAGACCTAGAAAGCAAGCCGCCAAGCTGACACATGTTTGGGGACGATCATTCGCAGCAGAAGGGATCCCGGGGCCAAAGTGAGCTGGACAGCTGGGGTAGCTATAACACACAAAAGGTTTTTAATGGTGGTTTTTTTTTCTTTTCCAAATCTTTTTTATTTTCTAAATTATGAAAATATGATAACACATTTACAGGAGACTTGGAAAATACAGTACAAAATTAAGATTTTTAGTTGGAATTTCAGTTTAGCGAAGCATCTTGACAGCACTGTGGCAAAGCGCAAATAAGTGTGGCCTAGACTGAGTGTGACTGTGGGGATGGAGAAGAGAAGATTTAGGACTTAGGTGAGAGGTCAAGGGTGAACTTGGGTGGCTGATAGGCAGGCCATTGACTGAGGTGAGAAAGCTTGGAAAGGGAATCCCTAAATTTAGCGTGGGTTTGCAGTGAAGAAGCTCTGTTAGCTTATGTTTATATGACTCTCTCAAGGCCGCTCAACAAGTTTGTGGCAGAACTGGGTCTAGAACCCCAGTCACCAAAAACAGCAGAGCTGGGATTTGAAATCACATAGCCCAACTCGAAGGCCGTACCGGCTCGGCCGTACCACCTCCCAATAAACAGTAACAACATATAGCGCTAACACTGATGCTGTTAGTAGCTCTAGTTGGGGCACATCCAGGGGCTGAGCTGCCTTCAGGCATAAGGTCTATGTGAGTGGCGCTCTCTGGAGTCAGGACTTGGCACCTGAGGTACCGTAATTTTATCCTTGGGCAGAGAACTCAGCTCTCACAAGCAGCGAGGCTTATTATTCTCAGATTTCCAGGTATCTGGTGAGCATTAAGGGGCTCTCTCAACACAATATGATTTTCTTATTTCCCTTTCAAGACCTGCCAGCTTGGATGGTAGCTTGTCCCTTAATACGGCATCCCACAGACCACCACAAATAACCAACACATTCCCTCATCCTCACTTTTCATTTCACTAAGGTCCCTCAAACTACCTCAGTGGGCATACGGTTGAGGTCCCCCAAAACAAACATTTAAACCAGACATTTTACAACCGACTTCCCAACTAGGGAAAGGGGAGTCCTGACCTTGCCCTGTGTGGACTCTGCCAATTCCACACATTAGGGCCTGTCACTTGCAGCACCCCAAGAGTGCCTTTTTCTGGGCGCTCTTGGTGGCAAGTGACAGATACAGTCTCCCCTGGAAGCCTGTATCCCTTCCTATCCTCATCTGTGTTTGCCTCAGCTTGCCTTTATTCTAATACGGGTTTTTGCCACTTGACAGCAGCAAGGTCCTTGTCTGTGAAAGTTGCTCAGTCATGTCTGACTCTGCGATCCCGTAGACTGTAGCCTGCCAGGCTCCTCTGTCCATGGAAGTCTCCAGGCAAGTATACTGGAGTGGATTGCTGTGCCCTTCTCCAGGGAATCTTCCTGATCCAGGGATCAAACCTGGGTCTCCTGCACTGCAGGCAGATTCTTTACCATCTGAGCCACTAGGAAAGATGGTCCTTAATCCTTTCTATCCCAGTATTCACATAGCAGATCTCTAGAAGTCTCTGATTGGTCCTGCTCGAGTCACACGACCAGCCTCAGTTTAGTCCCTGTGAACAATGGCATGGGAGATGTGGCAAGGAGATGTAAGGCTGGTAGGATCTCAGAGCTTTTGCACCTGTGGTTGTCCCCTATGCCTGGAATGCTTTTTACCTAAACTCTTAACAGCTTTCTCCTTTTTCATTGTTAAGATCTTGGTTTAAATGTCACGGCCTCAGAAAAATCTGCTCTGACATCAGATTTAAAGTCATTCCCCAGTTACTCTGTATTAGTCAGGATTCATGTTCAGTAATTATAACAAAAGCCAAAATAATGATAGCTTAAGATGGAAATGTGTTTCTGAGTAGTCTGGGCTATATGATCAGCTATATGGTGTCAGGGGTCCTGGCTCCTGCCTTGTTCTGTCATCAACACATCTTGGCTTCCATCTCATGATCACAGTTGGTGGATGCAGTTCCAACCATCAGGCCCTCTTTCAGTCAGCAGAAAGAGGAGATGAGCAAGTAGAGGGCATGACGCTTCTTCACAAGGGCACAACCCGAAAGTGGCACGTGTCATTTGCCCTTGTCTGAACTTGGTCCCATGGCTACACCTAGTTGTATAACAAAGGCTGGAAAAGAGTCTGGTGGGGCAGCCCTGTGCTCAGCTAAAACTTGGAGATTCAATTACTAAGGAAGATGGAGAGATGGATATGGGGGCAGATGGCCATCCCCACCACATGGAGTTTTTGTAATGACAGACACAATGGCCAGAATATCAAAGAAGTCCTTAGAGACCATCAGGTTAAACACTCTAATTCAATAGATGAGAGACAGACTCAGAGAGGGGACTTGTCCAAATTCACACAAGCCAGTGTTAGACCAAGGCTGGATCCCTATCTCCTCTAACTTCAAGCCCAGTGCTCAAAACTAGAGGAAGGATTGCAAGGTGTAGAGGTGAGAGATTGCTTAGGACTATCTTTTATGCATCGCCTTAGCTTCAAGTACATTTTTGTCTTCATGTATTAGGTCTAACGAGAATATATTCATGTATTATTCGTGTAAGTGAAAACTTGGCCAATATACATGAAAAAGTATTATCTTCACTACTTAACAGAGAAAATCAAGTTAAAACCATAATGAGATACCACCATATATCCATCAAAATGCCAAAAATTTAAAAAAACAGACTGCCAATTTTTGAGAATGTGGAGCAAGTGGAACTCTCCAGCATGATTGGTAGAACCATTTCAGAAAACTGGCCCCATGCACTGAAACGACATACACATACCTATGGCCCAGTGATTCTTCATCTTGGGATTCACCCAACAGAAATATGTGTGCATGTGACCAAAACACATGTTCAAGGATATCCATAGAGGGCACTACCAAGGTGGTCCACTGGCTAAGACTGCACTCCCAACACGGAGTCCAAGTTTGATCACTGGTCAGGGAGCTATATCCTACATGCCACAACTAAAGATCACCCATGCCACAGCCAAGATCACCCATGCCACAGCAAAGATCACCCATGCCACGACTAAAGATCACCCATGCCACAGCCAAGATCACCCATGCCACGACTAAAGATCACCCATGCCACAGCCAAGATCACCCATGCCACAGCCAAGATCACCCATGCCACGACTAAAGATCACCCATGCCACAGCCAAGATCACCCATGCCACAGCCAAGATCACCCATGCCATGACTAAAGATCACCCATGCCACAGCAAAGATCTTGAGTGCCACAACAAAGACCTGGCACAGCCAAATAAAGGAACGTCCGTAGAGAGTCTCTCTTGGCCGTCCAGCGAGAAGACTCCAGGCTCCCACTACAGGGGTCCCGGATTCAATCCCTGGTTGGGGAACTAGATCCCATATGCTGCTGCACGGTGTGACCAAAAAAAAAATTGTTAAAAATAAAACAGCCAGTGTTGTGACATGAATTTTATTTCAAAATAGCAGGACTTATTATTGGCTCTCCTGTTGATTCTCAAGGCTCCCTTCTCTGCTGAAAAACTTACCCGAGTCAAGCTCTCCCTTGCCGGCCAAGGTCTGTGACTCTGAACTTTGTATTTCCTCCTAGGCCTGAGACCAGTGAGGGTGAGGCAGTTCTGAATAAAATCAACAGACCAGCCTTGGAATACAGAGGGATGTTTTGTTTTTATAAAACAAAAAAGTGGAGGGAGGAAAGGAATAAAATCGCATGCATGTTTGTGTGCTCCTAGAAAATGGTCTGTTAGCATAAAAGCCCAAACTGCAGCAATCCCTGGGAAGTGGTTGGACAATGCAGAGGCCATTGCTCTTGCTCAGCTGTACTTATCCTTAATCTTTGCTTGGTTGCCCTTCAGATCTTTGCTCCCCCCCAACTGGTTCATCCAAAGAAGTCCCCTGTCACTGTTCATGAAACCACCGTTTTCTACCTCCGTAGCTCTTACCACCTGTGAGATCTTGTTTATTTACTTGATTTTTTTTTTCTGCCTGCCCCTGTTCCTTGAACGCAGAAACCTTGTCTTGTTTCTCAGTGTATATATCCTCAGTGAAGAACAGGGTGTCAGACATAGAGCAGATAAGATCAGCACAAAGTTAGTGCCCTCAGTAAGCAGTTAGTGAATGAATGAGGTTGGGCTGTTGCTTTGTGTTTTTAAAGATTTTTGAGATGAACATGACTACTTTTGAAGTAGGAGATAGATGGGCTCCTGGGCCAAACAGCTGATGTTCGTCAAGTGGAATGACACTTGTAAGGGACTAGCTGCCACCAGACGGAGTTCAGAAAGAAAAAGTTTATTGGCAATTTCGGATCCGGGCCTCCGCCAAGCCAATCGAAGGTGGGGAGCCCCAATCTCTCGGTTTGGAAGCCTTTTATTTTCTAGCAGAGGGGAGGAGTGGGGTTAAGCCAGCTGGCAAAGCATGATAGGGTATCGGGCAAGTCAGAGGTCATGTCACCGTCTGTGACATTTGCGGTTTGCAGCAAGATCCTGTTTTTCTGGGTTAGGCCCTCTTTCTCAAGCGTNAGTATTCTGGCCTGGAGAATTCCATGGACAGAGGAGCCTGGCAGGCTAAAGTCCATGGGGTTGCTAAGAGTCAGACACAACTGATCAACTTTCATTCACGGATTGCAGTGCACTCTAGTTGGGCATACGCAGTATCCAGATCAGACTTGTCCTAGTGACATGGTTCCTGAAAGCTTGAAAGCATCAGATACGCAGTTTCCAACAACTAAGTAAATGCGACTGCTGGCAATCAGGCACCACTGGATTCCAGAATCTAGAGAAGAGAAGCTGTAGCTTGTACTAACATTTTAAGGAGAATGTGCAGGGAGGGAGGGTTAAAATTGAGAAGAATTCAATCCATTAATTTAGCCTTTCTGTGAATTGTGAAAATACTACAACAGGCAGTGTGGAAGCTTCCATTTAATTTGGGGGAGACCTGCTTTGAGAACCCTCCCAGTGGAGGAATTCCAAGAGGCAGGAATCCACGTCACGTCCACCTCTGTGGCTGAAGTATGCAACACAAGGCCAGACCCACCACTGGCCTGAGTCAATGTCAAGTGAGTGACACAAATCTAGGAAGCTCAATTCTTGCTCCAGGTGCTCTCCAGCTGGCCATATCAATTGCATGTGCCAAGTGGCTTCAGTTGTGTTCCGATCCTTTGCGACCCTACGGACTGTAGCTCACCAGGCTTCTCTGTCCATGGAATTCTCTAGGCAAGAATTCTGGAGTGAGTTGCCATGCCTTCCTCCAGGGGATCTTCCTGACCCAGGGACCAAACCTGCAACTTGTGGCTTCTTAAAGAGAAACTAGGTTTCCAAGAAATAGTACTGAGCTGTTGCAGTAGGGCAGACCATAAGGAGGACGTGATTTCTGGGAACAGGATTTATCCCAGACCCAACCACAGAGCAGGCTGGTCTGGAAACAGAGAGAACCTGGCCCAGCTGCCCCAACCCTGTCCAGAACTTAGGCTCCACTGACAAGCCTGCATCCAGCATCACTGGTTGCTTAAGCTATGATGCCCGACACACCAGTCCCCAGTGTGATGCAGCAGCAAAGCCCACCCAGACAGGAGCCTGGCTCCAGCAGTTCCTAACCTGAGAGGGATCCGAGAATGGCTGTTGCCCAGAGTTGGGTCAGTAATGGACTTCGAGTGCACTTCTCATTAAAGTTTAACTTTTCCGACTCCTTGGGATCCAAAATGCCCTCTGCTTCCTCCGTCCTTGTGCAGGAAATAAAAAAAAAAAGAGAGATTTAGGGAGGTTCTGGAAACGCATCTGGATCAATACAGGAGGGGGATGGAAGTAAAATCCTCTTCCCATGAGGGTGACAGCAAGAATGGCCAGGCCCCACATAGGAGCCCCCAGAGAGAAGGGGCTGGAGCCAGAAGAGAAGGTGGGCATTCCCTCTATGCCTTGGAGCCTTAATTCCAGCAAGGCACATGGTTTATAGGGAAGGGAATACTTGGTATCAATGCGTTCTGTGGGGAAAGCAAGTCACCAGTGTCTCTCATGAGTTAGCTGGGAGGAGGACCAGAGCTACAAGGAGGATCTAAGCCTCTTGTGCCACAGTCTTTCTGCTCCACCAGCGTGCGTGGAGAAAAATCTCTCTTTCCTTCAAAATCTACTGCAGCAAAACCTATTGGTATGGTCAGAAGGTACAGCCATTCCTCTGCTCTTAAACACCCCTCAGGAGTCACATAAGAAGAAACAATCGGTTATCACCCCAACCATAGAGTAATCATAGCACTTTGCTCCCAGCAGCCACCTCTTTTCAGCTTGCAGCAGGGACCGGGTTTTGCTGGAAGAGATTTGGGAACACAAGATGCCTAGGAGGGGAGTACTGTCATGTATTTAGCAGCCGGGCTCTAGGCTTGCTGTCTCTATGTAGAATCTCAGGATCTTTGCTCTAACTTGGGAGGCAATTATTTCATTGGACAGGAAGGAACCGAGATGCAGAGAAAGCACTCAGCTAAAAAGAACCTGCAGAAACAAAAGAAGTCTTGCTGCCCTGCAGCAACAATGGTCCAGGCACCATTATCTTTCCCTTGACCTGAAGTGAAATCTGAAGAGCTGTGAGGCAGAGTGAGGATTCACCTTAGGGCCTCGCAGACCTCTGATCTGGCTTCTGAGAAAAAAAAAACCTTCCCTCTGCCTCTAATCCTGAAGGTAGCTTTGAGCTCAGGCAGCAAAGAAGTGAGAACACACACTCTCCTCCCCAGATCTCGTGGCTCTGTCCACAATCAGAGGAGGAGGCTAGAGGGCAAGCATGTCTCCTCATGGATGCCAGCTCTTTTTTTAAGACTGGCACCGATTGTCCTGGCTTGGGAGGAGCGAGGTGAACAGAGCCCTAGGAAAGCTGAGAGCAGGCTCTAGTTACAAAGAGTCTGTGGTCGGGACAAGAAGGGCTCTGTTGCTGTCTTCTCAAAGCACTGAGGCTGGCTCTGGAGAAGCCCTAGCGACCAGGTGAGGAGGAAGGAGGAGGTGGTGTCAGTAGTGCTGAGTCATCATCAGAGCAAATCTGAGGCCAGTTACAGACCCTAGAGTCTAGAGAATCGGCTGGCCCAGCTGCCTCATGCCACAGAAGAGAAAACTCGTGACCCCAGAGGAGCGGGAATGAAACGCGGCTGGCACGCACCAGGGCCCTGGCCAGGACCAGAACACCCAGTCTGTGCAGCATGGCCTTCTGTCATGGCAACCAGGGCTGAGCTCAGCCACAGACGTGGAAACAACCTTAGGGGCTGACAAACAGGTTTTGAAAATATAATCATCGTCCCTCCATATCCTAGGGGGATTGGTTCCAGGACGCCCAGGGGTACTAAAATCCATGGGGCATTCAAATCCTTTGCAGTCAGCTCTCTGTATCTGCGGTTCCCCATCTGCAGATTCAAAAACACTCAAACCCTTGGTTGGCTGAATCTGTAAGTGGAGAGCCCATGGAAATGGGAGGGCCAACTCTGCTCTGAGAGTACGCACCCTCAGTCTAAAAGCACAAAGCATTACAAACAAACCCTGAACTCTCCTAGTAGGACTGTCTACCATACTACGGGTTT
>SJYW01046446.1:175541-214006 GCA_006410735.1 Raphicerus campestris | reverse complement strand
GCTCAATGGACGGGACTCACTGAGTTTTCTGTTGTGACTCTCCCAGCATTTGGGACAGAATGTGCTCAGCGCATGAGAGCTGTGTGACAAAATGAATGTGCGTGCGCAATCTGGGACAGTCACAGAAACCGTGACGGCACAAGAGGGGCAACCTGAACAACAACAGTGTTGCTCCACATTCTCATTCCCCTGCTTGGCACATCTACTGAGATGTCACACTGTCACCTTACAACTGCGGGTACCAGCATATCTATATAAAGTGCACAAAAAGAACATGAACCAACATACTGGACTGAGATTTCCGGGTGCTGGGAGTGAGGATGAGCTCTGTTTCTGCAGCGGACCTCTTGTCAGCGCAGTGTTCTCTCTGCAAGTTTCTGGACTCTCCCTCTCCCCACTTCCTTTTACAAAGCTATGATTTGTCTTTGAGGCATCAGCTTTTAAGTCGCTTCATTCAGGAA
This sequence comes from Raphicerus campestris, assembly GCA_006410735.1. NCBI lineage: Eukaryota > Metazoa > Chordata > Mammalia > Artiodactyla > Bovidae > Raphicerus > Raphicerus campestris. The sequence continues at coordinate 213,545 of SJYW01046446.1, read as the reverse complement.
GGCTTCCTGACTACCACCCTCCTCAAGCCAGGACTGCAGGGGCCCCAGCTCCCAGTAATGCCCTCTACCATAGCACATATCCCTCCATGTCTTAATTATCAGTTTATATATTTGTCTCTTCTACAAGGCTGTGAGTTGCTGACAGCTATATCCTGTACCTCCAACCCTTAGGGCTTTCCTGATGGTTCAGATGGTTAAGAGTCCGCCTGCAATGCAGGAGACCCAGGTTTGATCCCTGGGTTGGGAAGATCCCCTGAAGAAGGAAATGAAAACCCACTCCTGTATTCTCGCCTAGAGAATTCCATGGACAAAGGAGCCTGATGGGCTACAGTCCATAGGGTTGCATAGAATCAGACACAGCTGAGCAACTAACAACATGCATAGATAACACAATGCTTAGCATACATTAGGCACTCAGTAAATATTTGCTCAGTACTGAAAGAACAGTTCCCAGTTGCAAAAACAAACAAAAAAAATCCCCATATAGTTATATTGCCCTGTCTCATCCTGGTTCCAAAATATCATTTTCCACCCACCTCCTACCAATAAAACATTCTCATTTTCAGCCTTTGGCAGAATCTGGTCAACTTGTGGTGTCCTCACCCCCGCCTGACTTACAATCAACTGGAGGTCATCCAGATGAGTGAGCATGTCCACCAGGCTGCCGCGGATGGTGTCCAGCTTCTGCAGCGCCTCAGCCCAGTGTACTCGCTGCGTCAGGATACTCTGGTGGGCCCGCTCTTCTTCGCCATGCACCTGTTCCAGCAACCTCTGCTCCTCGCTCTCGCACAGACTCCTCACCAGACCCAGCCTCTGGATGACCAGTTCCCGAGCTGCGCTGGCCATGCTCTGACCCGGAATTAAACAAGGAGATGAGTCCTGCCATAGCCCCAAGCAAGATTAGGACGGTTGGGGCTCAGCCAGAGGAAGTGCTGAGATTGATTAGCCACGTCTGATATGGGTTACAGTAAGGTGGTAATAGTGCTTAAAACACCCGAGCCCTAAGATTTCCCAAATGTGGTTCAGGGAAAAGAATGCTGAGATCCAGACATCCAGGCCACATCTCATGGAGCTACGATGACAGAATGAAAGTGCTGGGCAGGACTCAAAAGATCCAGCTGGAATTACTTGCTTATTTCACAGTTAGGAACCCGCAGTTCAAGAGACCAGGTCAGAGAATCATAGAAATGCAGAGCAGAAAGGCCTAAAAAGTCTATCAACAGAATGCACACAAACAGCACTCCAGCTCCTATCTGGACCATGCTGGTGGTTTAGTCGCTAAGTCATGTCCAACTCTTGCAAACCCATGGATTCCTAGACTCCTCTGTCCATGGGTTTCTCCAGGCAAGAATACTGGAGTGAGTGCCATTTCCTTCTCCAGGGGATCTTTCCGACCCGGGAATCAAACCCAGGTCTCCTGCATTGCAGGCAGATTTTTTATCAATTGAGCTTGGAGGGAAGCATCTATTTGGACCATGGCTGAGGACAAAAAGCTCATTACTTCCCAAATCTGTCCATTCCAACTGCGTCTATGGTAGAATTCTTAATCTGCCACACAAGAGGGCTGAAATAAATTCTAAGTCAATGAATTTAGCATGTGTCCCCTAGCAACTAGCACAGTGTCTGGCAAGGAGCAGGTGCTCAAATATTTACTGAATGATTGATAGGAAAAGTTCTTTCTACCTTAAGTCAAAAATCTCTTGGTGGTGCTCACATGCCGAGTCAGTGGCAAAGCAGGGGCTAGAACCCAGTTCTCCCAACTCTCAGTCCAACACTCCTTGCCTCCATCAGTGCCATCTGGTAACCCATCCTCCCCAACGGCACTGTTGTCTGAAGCTCCTGACTCTTGCAGACACCTGAGGGTGAAGCTGTTCCCTCATGCCAGAAAGTCGGGGCCAGTCAGCGGCTCTCCTTGCTTCCTGCCTTGCACAGTGCAGGGTGCAGTTAGGCCTGTCTTTCAGCAGAGAGTGAGACCCACAGTGTGCCCCAGGGAGAAGAGAGACGGCCTGAGCGGGTGGCTGCATGAACCCCGGGGTTCAGATTCCAAGTCCAGTGTTCTTTGGAGGCAACATAACACGGTTAGGCTATAGAGACAGTGCCTAGGTTTAAATATTAGCTGCTCTATTTACTAACTGTGGAATGTTGTTCCTTATCTTCTCTGGGCCTCAGTTTTCTAATCTATCAAATGAAGATACTAATAGTACCAACCTCATAAGGCTACTGTGAGGGTCAAGTGAGTCAATATATATAAGAAGAACAAAGCCTGGCACATACGTACTTGGTATCATTAGCTCTTGCTCCTCTCTCTAGCCCACCTCAATGCCCTTCCCACAGGTGGGTCTCTGCAGTCCCATTTGTACTGTACGAACAAGATCAAGAACAGACCCAAGGTGCATTAGATACTCCCTGACAAGAAGGCTGCAGTCAATTTCAACACGCTTCTTGAGTCATTCCCAGGAAAAAAATTTTGCTTTCCAAAGATATGCCTGAAGAAACTAAAATCCCTGCTAGATCAAAACACGGGCTTCCCTGGTGGCTCAGACGGTAAAGAACCTGCAGTGCGGGAAACCTGGGTTTGATCTCTGGCTTGGGAAGGTCCCCTGGAGGAGGGCATGGCAACCCACTCCAGTATTCAATCTTGCTGGAGAATCCCATGGACAGAGGAGCCTGGTGGGCTACAGTCCATGGGATCGCAAAGAGTCAGACATGACTGGGTGATTAACACACACACACACACACCAAAACACAGAAATACTGGAAAAATAGACCAAAGCATCCTTTTAAAGTGAAGCTACTTCTGGCAGCTTGGAAAAGGAAATCCCTGGGAGTCCAAAACTAGAAAGGAAACTGAAGACCAGTGTAATCAAGAGCTGAGGACTCAACTAGCTGCTCTGAACGGGGCTTGTGATTTACTTTAGAATTGTACACTCATGTAAACCATCATACAAAACAAAAGTACAATAAAGACCTCTCTGATTTAAAAAAAAAAGGGAAAACTTTCTACGAATGAGGGAATTATTAAAAGATGTGCTTTAAAATGAATCCTGCACACAGCAACTAGAGAAAGCCTGTGTGCAGCGACAAAGTCCCAGCATAGTAAAAAAAGAAAAAATTTTTTTTTAAATTAAAAAATTCTTAAGGGGACCAAAAAGAGACCATAAATAGAATACACAACTTTCAAGCTATCACAGGGAAAAAGAAAGGAGGAGGGGTTGATTAACTCAAAAGAAGGGAGAAAAGGAAGGGAAGAAAGCATAGAAAAAGTGGACGACATCAGGGGAAGGATAAATTGGGAGGCTGGCATTGACATAGACACACTACTATATACACAACAAATAACTATAAGAACCTACTATATAGCACAGAGAAGTCTACTCAGTACTCTATAATGACGTATATGGGAATGGAATCTAAAAGAGTGGATTACGGATTCACTTAGCTGCATAGCACAAACTAACACAACATTGTAAATCAACTCTGCTGCTGCTGCTGCTGCTAAGTCGCTTCAGTCGTGTCCGACTCTGCGCGACCCCATAGACGGCAGCCCACCAGGCTCCGCCGTCCCTGGGATTCTCCAGGCAAGAACACTGGAGTGGGTTGCCATTTCCTTCTCCAGTGCATGAAAGTGGAAAATGAAAGTGAAGTCGCTCAGTCGTGTCTGACTCAGCAACCCCATGGACTGCAGCCTACCAGGCTCCTCCGTCCACGGGAGTTTCCAGGCAAGAGTACTAGAGTGGGGTGCCATCGCCTTCTCCCATACTCCAGTAAAAATTAATTTTAAAAAATTGTAAAAGTGGACTACATATAAAACAGGCTTCCCAAGTGGCTAACAGTAAAGACTCCACCTGCCAAGGCAGGAGACGCAAAAGACGTGGGTTTGATCCCTGGGTCAGGAAGATCCCCAGAGTAGGAAATGGAAACCAACTCCAGTATTCTTGCCTGGAGAATTCCATGGACAGAGGAACCTGGCAGGCTACCGTCCATCAGGTCACAAAGAGTCAGACATGACTAAGCATACACAGAAAACATAAAATGACAGCCATAAATCTGAGTATATCTGTAATCTCAATAGCAATAAATTGATTAAACTCGCTAGTTAAAAGGCAGGGATTATCAGGTTGGACTATTTTTAGAAATATTTTCTTAACCTTTCTGTAAAATTCTATTTATTTATTTATTTACTTATGACTGTGCTGGATCTTTGTAGCTGTGCGGGCTTTCCTCTAATTGCTGCAGGCGGGGGGCTTTCCTCTAATTGCTGCAGGCGGGGCTGCTCTTCACTGTGGCGTGCAGGCTTCTCACTGTGGGGGCTTCTTTCCTTGCAGAGCATGGCTCTAGGGATGCAGGCTTCAGTAGCTGCGGCGCATGGGCTCAGCAGTTGCAGTTCCCAGGCTCTAGGGCACAGGCTCAACAGGTGTAGCGCAGGTGATTAATTGCCCATGGCATGTGGGATCTCCCCAGATCAGGCATCAAACCTGTGTCTCCTGCACTGACAGGCAGAATTCTTTACCGCTGAGCCACCAGGGAAGCCCTGGACTTTTTTAAAAAGGAAACAAAATCCAGTTTCTAAAACACACCTGAAACAACATAAGAAGTTGAAAGTAAAAGAAAAGAAACTGATATATCCAGAAAACACCTGTTGGTCTAGTAATGAGTAAAAGACAAAATAGTCTTGAAGGCAAAAAGGATTCCTTTTCATAAAATGTCACTGCTGCTGCTGCTAAGTCGCTTCAGCCATGTCCAACTCTGTGCGACCCCACCGACGGCAGCCAACCAGGCTTCCCCGTCCCTGGGATTCTCCAGGCAAGAACACTGGAGTGGGTTGCCATTTCCTTCTCCAGTGCATGAAAGTGAAAAGTGAAAGTGAAGTCGCTCAGTCGTTTCAGACTCTTCGTGAACCCATGGACTGCAGCCTACCAGGCTCCTCCGTCCATGGGATTTTCCAGGCAAGAGTACTGTCACTGAAAAGTGACAAAAATTATGTTTTACCAGGAATATATAACAAATTTAAATATATACACTTAATAAATAGTACCAAGAATATAAAAAGAATTGACAAAATTATAAGGAAAAACAGGCAAATTCACAGCACAGTGTGGAAATGTAAATGCCCTTTGCCAGTAATCAAAAAATCTGGCAATCAAAAAATACTAAATATAGAGAAGATGTGAACTTATTAATAAGCTTAATTATAGACTTCCCCGGAGGTCTGGTAGTTAAGGCTCTGAGATGCCAATGCAGGGGGCACAAATTTGATCCCTAGTCTGGGAACTAAGATACTGATAGTAATGTAAAAGGTAAAAACATATATTTGAAATTTTAAAAGTATAAATAATAATAAAAATTAAAAATCTAATAACTCATAGCACAAGAAAAAAGTCGTAGTAGAGATTTTAAAATACTTATAACTGAATGACACTGAAAATACTACATCAAAATTGTGAGATATCCCTCTAGAAGGAAATATATAGCTTAAATGCTCACTTTGAAAACAAAAAAAGACTAAAATCAATAGGCTGTGTTCAACTCGGGAAGTTAACAAACTACAGAGTAAATACCCCCAAAAAAGTCAGAAGGAAAAAAATCATAAAGAGGAAATAATAATGGAAAATAGATGCAGTCAGAAGGGAAAAGAGAAGCAATCAGAAGTTCTCAGAGGAGAACTGCAACAAGCTCCGCCCACACCTGCCCGTCTGCCTGCACCTGCGCTCATGGCCTCTGTCTTCCCCACTTCCGTGGATGAACTGCCTGTGCATCTTCCCTATGGCCACTACTTCCACTTGTTTACTAGCTCCCACCTCCTCTGCTAAACCAGATTGTCCCCTTCTCCTGCATCATTAATGTTCCCCTCTCTACTGGGCAACTCCCATCAGCATACACACACACAGTCATTTCCCGCATCTTAAAAACCAAGCAACAAACATCTGCTTGTTTGTTGATGGCATATCCATCTCTTGATGGATATCCCCCTCCACTATCATCCCATTCTCAGCTTCCTTCTACAGCAAAATTCCTCAAGAGTCATCTGTGCCAACTGTCTCAAATTGCTCTTTTTCTACTCTCTCTGAAATTCACTCTGCTCACACTTTTACCACAATACTCTACCAAACTCCTCTTGTAAGGATCTTCAACGAGGAGCATGTTACTGAAGAGTCCATTCTCATGTCTCCCCTGACTTGATCTCCCTGCAAAATCTGAACCCACCTCCTTGAAACCTGTTGTGGGACACAACACTCTTATTAACCGTTTTATTCCTGTTTACCGATGGCTTCCTTCTTGGTCTACTTTACTTGCTCCTATCTACTCAATGGTTAGATGTCAGAGTGCCCTAGGGCTCAGTCCTTGGACCCCTGCTCTTTTCTATCTGTATTTTACTCACTTAGTGATCTCATCATTTCCCATGACTTTCACTGTATACTCTCACTTATCTAAAAAAAAAAAAAAAGACAGTGTACTAAGTCATGTCCAACTCTTGTGACCCCATGGACTGCAGCCCGCCTGGCTCTTCCGTCCATGGGATTCTCCAGGCAAGAATACTGGAGTGGGTTGCCATTTCCTTCTCCAGGGGATCTTCCCGACCCAGGATCGAACCCAGGTCTCCAGCACTGCNGACCCCATGGACTCCAGCCCGCCTGGCTCTTCCGTCCATGGGATTCTCCAGGCAAGAATACCGGAGTGGGTTGCCATTTCCTTCTCCAGGGGATCTTCCCGACCCAGGATCGAACCCAGGTCTCCAGCACTGCAGGCAGATTCTTTACCAACTGAGCTAAACAGGAAGCCCCACCCTCACTTATACACTGATATATTTATGTCTCCAGCCCAGCCCTCTCCTAACTTGTGTACCCAGCTTTCTACTCAACATCTTAACTTGAATGCCTAATAGTCATCTCCAACTAAACACGTACAAAACTGAACTCTAGTCTCCTCCCGCACCAACCATCACTCTACACACAATCCTTCCCCACCTTGGTAAATGGCTCCCCCATCCCTCCAGTTGCTCACATCAAAAAAAATAAGAGTTAACCTGATCCCTCCTCCCTTTCTCTCACAAACTACATCCAACCCATCTGCAAATCCTGCTCTTTCTTCCCTCAGAAAGTATATATTAATATATGCTGTTTCTCACCATTCCTACCACACTCACTCAGGTCCAAACCCCTCTCAGCTCTCACCTGGATTACTGCAACACTTCCTCACCAGTCTCCCTGTTTTCACCTTTGCTGCCTATGGTCACCACTCAACACCGCAGCCGCTCCTTTTAAATCTTAAGTCATATCATCTTACCTCTGATAACTTCCTGCCTTCCCCAAATAAAAAGCAAAGTCTCTGTGTGTGGCCCGTGAGGATTCTACCTAGCTCCATGCACTGCTCTCCAACTTCATCGCCTTTGTCTTCTTACTTGTTTACTCTGCTCCAACATGTCAGGTACGCTCCCATCTCAGGGTTTTTGCACTTGCCTTTTCTCTTTTTGGAACACTCTTCCCCAGGAAATAGTCCATTCCCTAACCTCTTGGAAATCTTGTACAAATATCAATCTTCTTAATGAGGCAATTCCTGATCACAGCATATGTAATTACAACCCCATCCTCAACATGACCCACCCCCTTCCTGCATTCTATTTCTCCATAGAGATTATCACCTTTTGACATGGCTTATATTTTATTTGTTATTAGCCCTCTCCACTGGTGGCTCAGCTGGTAAAGAACCTGCCTTCCAGTGCAGGAGTTCAGTCCCTGGGTCGGGAAGATCCTCTGGAGTAGGTAGTGGTAGTCCATTCCAGTATTCTTGCCTAGAAAATTCCACGGACAAAGGAGCCTAGCAGGGTCACAAAGAGTCAGACACAACTAAACACACGCACACACACGCACGCACACACACACACGCACACACCTTCCCCCGACTAGAATGTAGGCTTCACGAAAACAAGAATTTTCCTATGTTTTGTTCACCGTGGAACCTCTAGCACATAGACCAATTGTGTTTGGTGCGCAGCACGTGCTTATAGAAGTCTGTTAGATAATCAAATAAATGGCAAAAATGTAAGTATTCCCCTCAAAATCAGCACCTGCTACGAAAGCTTCTATTTGACATCACGCTGAGGTCCCAGCCAGTGCAGTTAAGACAGGAAAAGGAGAAGGATGAAGAGAAAGAGGGAGAAAGCATCATGCAAAGAGAAGCAGAGATGGACAGAGCTGAGCTGCCTGGACTTCTAGCACCTTGTCTGTTCCTGCTTCTCATCCCCTTTAGGTTCTGAAAGACTCGTGTATCTAAAAATCCAAGAAATGCTGTTTCACTTATGCTATCAGTAGTTCATCTGGACTCTATTCCTTGCGATCAGAATAATTTATTTTTTGACTAAAATAGTGCCACGTCTGCTCCATGTACTTTAGGGGAAGGAGGGCAAGGGTGTGCAGGAAGAAACTCATAGCCCCTGCCCTTGAAGGGTGCACTTGACACTAAGAGGCAGCAGCGGCAATGCGTCAACTGAATAAAGGATCGGCAGTGAGGCGCGGTGGGCCTCCCAGGCGGCACTAGAGGTAAAGGACTGGCCTGCCAGTGTAGGACATGCAAGAGACACAGGTTCGATCCCTGGGTCAGAAAGATTCCTTGGAGGGAGGCATGGCAATCCACTCCAGTATTCTTTCCTGGAGAGTCTCATGGATAAAGGAACCAACCACGGTGGGCTACAGTCCATAGAGTTGGACATGACTTGGCATGCATGCGCTAGTGAGGTGCTGCAGAGGGGCCACCTTCTGGGAGTCAGACGATCCAGCTCACAGAACTGACTCTGTGAGTCAATTAACCTCTGGGGGACCCATTTCTCCATCTGTAAACAGGGATGTTACTACCACCTACTGCCGAAGACTGTCATAAAGAATGTGCAATGTAAAAGCCATTGGTTATTTTATAATACTGGGGCTAAGCACAAAATAAAATGACAGAAGACTCACCTGATCCTTTACCTGAAGAAAGTTATTTTTAAGTAAGTGTTTGCATCAGATGCATTCAAGGAACAACCCACTCTGCCCAGATGTTAAAACCAAGAAAAAGGAAACCATCCTTCCTGAGTATCCAGCTTTGTCAGTAGCACAATGGGTCTGTGAGGTTGGGAAGGAACTCTAGACTGGTCCAAGCCCCTGAGGCTGAGAGCTTATCCCAGGAGGCAGACCAGAGGAGAGGGGGAAGGGGAAAAATTACCTACCACTGCTCTCTGCTTCTTCCCTGGCAGGACGTCAGCCACATACTTGGTGATGGTAGCACTCTGTAGCTGCAGCCTCTCACACTGGTCCACAATCTTGTTCTGCAACACAGATGACATCCATGGTATCTGGATCCACACTTGGTCCATTCACTCCGTTCCAGTGATTTTTTTTTTCCCTTTTACCCCACCTCAGCCACCTACTCCCATGGTCGTATCTCAGAACTCATCATTACTGAAAACTATGCCTCTTCAAAAATCTTCAAGGATCCCACATCCTACCCACCACTTTCCATCCTAGATCACGCACTCTAGAATCTCCATTCCAACAATCCTTCAGCTTAGACAGAGTCACCAGTACATTAGTCTTAGCANTGCCTCTTCAAAAATCTTCAAGGATCCCACATCCTACCCACCACTTTCCATCCTAGATCACGCACTCTAGAATCTCCATTCCAACAATCCTTCAGCTTAGACAGAGTCACCAGTACATTAGTCTTAGCACTTTTCACTGTCCATCATCCCTTTTGTGGCCTTGCTTCCCTCTTGATCCTCAAATCCCATGGCCCATCATAATCACTTTCTTACACTCACGCTTCCTTCATATCCAGCCCCCTAACTGTCCACACCTGCAACTGAGCACAAAAGCATGGCTTCCTAAGCTGCTCTTCCCCCAGGAATCCCCATTCATTAACCGTACTTCCGACCATCAATCTCGCTGCTGCTGCTGCTAAGTCACTTCAGTCGTGTCTGACTCTGTGCGACCCCATAGACGGCAGCCCACCAGGATCCCCCATCNATCAGTCTCTCCTGGTTGAAAGTTGCCAGGCTGCTTGGCTCTGAACTAAGATTAATGTTGTAAATGGCAAGAAGGTAGATCCCAGCTCCTGTCAGGAGGAAGTCTCCTAACAACAGACCACTAACTGATAAACTAATGAATGTATCATCACTGCGGGAGCTTTAACAGAGGCTAGAGGAACTGTGATGCAGAGGCTTGGAGGGGATTCCTTCTCTGGGTCCAGTGATAGACCTCCATGGCCAGCCCTGACAGTCTATGAAGGTAAATTTCCCTCACCATCTCAACTTCTGATCCTACAGATACCTAACTTTCAGAAACTGCACGAGTCTTCATGGAAGGCAGTTCTGCTGGGAGATCAGCACTGTATAAGGCACCTATTAGGGTGCAAAAGAAATGTTGACTAGGGTCCTTGCCATTCATTCATTTGTTCATTCATTCAGTACACATTCAACAAGCCACTAGCAAATCCNTCAGCACTGTATAAGGCACCTGTTAGGGTGCAAAAGAAATGTTGACTAGGGTCCTTGCCATTCATTCATTTGTTCATTCATTCAGTACACATTCAACAAGCCACTAGCAAATCCTGCGCTCTGTACTAGGAACTGAGAGAGGAAAAGACTCTAATCTAGAAGAAATTCAACTACAACTACAAAAACTGTCTTGATGTTAGTTTCTAGAACCGTCTTCCCATTGGATCTCAAGAAGTACTCCAGGGTCTCCTTGCTATGGTGTTGGGCTGTAAAGGTTTGATGAAAGAAAGAAAGAAAGGAATAGGGGTGTCTGAGACCTGGAGAGATGTACAAGGGAGGGATCTCTGCCTGAGTGGAAGCAGGGAAAATTCCTAAGAAATAAAACAACATCCATATCTGAATAGTTAAAAAGAAGACATTTATTAAGTGCTTTCTCAGTGGCTATTACAATGATACATGGTTTCTTTGTATTATACAGATTCTCTGGCATTGGTGGTCTTGAACACATCAGTCCTATTTTCTGGAACTTCGTCCACGCACTGTTGCAGTAAGAAGGCGGCGGGGCGCTCTCGGCTCAACCCCCGAGAGACTTCAGGTGAGCGGAACCCGGGTTCGGTGGCTGGCGAGGGCGCCCGGAGGGTTTTCGCAGGACTCCAGACCTAGCGACGCGCACTTCGTTGCTAAGGGCGGAGGCGCCGGAGGCTGCGGAGCCTGGAGGCTGTGGACGCCGTCGGGTTCGGCGTCCTCGTTGGGCCTCAGCTCCCGGCCCGGCCGGCCCGCCGGTGGGTATGGAGCCCGAGGCGGGAGGAAAGGGTGCAGCTGACGGGAGGGGAAGTGGGAACCTTCGTGCTCTCCGAGCCAAACCCGCTTGACTGGCCAAAGCGAGGAGGGGGTTCCCGGGGCCCCGCCTTGGGTTGGGTGGCCTTACATCCAGTCTTGGGTGAACACCCCTCCATCCATTCCCACCACCCCCGCCCAGCCTCATCAAAAATAAGCTTTGGGCAAACGTTTAGAAGAGGCGCAGGGCATTCGTGTGATCTGGAAGGAAAAACTGCGCAGAGTTTGTCCCCACAATTTGGGGCAACCTTGGGAGTTCTGGCGTAGTGCTGATTCCCCCGAATGACCTTGGGCAAGAGCCTGTTACTCTCTGAGACGTTCTTTCCCCTACCTTACCATTAGAAGGTCATATCGGACTATTTCCGACTTGCGTCTACCTGTGGTTTTGTTTCTGTTTGAGCTTTGGTTTTCAATTTCGTGCTCTTCCCGAGTGTAGTTTAGATGAGTGCAGAAGGAGATTTGGGGAGAAGGAGGGGGCTATGAAATCGTCATTTACATGAACAGTGGACCAGGAGTCCAGCTGCGTAAGATCCAGTGCCCCAGCGTCACCCCTTGTGACCTTCGGAAATGGAAAAAAGCGAAAGTGAAAGCCACTCTGGCCCAGTGGACTGCCGCCCAAGCTCCTCTGTCCGTGGGATTCTCCAGGCAAGAACACTGGAGTGCGTTGCCATTCCCTTCTCCAGGGGATCTAACTGACCCTGGGATCAAACCCGGGTCTGTGCACTGCAGGCAGATTCCTTACCATCTGAGCCTCCAGTCCCAGTTTCTTCATGGAAAGTGACAGGTGGAAATATTCTGGAGTGTACCAAGGAATGTTGCACTGGAAAGTTAAAAGAGAATTCTCCGAATTATGCTTAGAGTGACCACTGAGGGGCTTTCCTGGCAGCTCAGTGGTTAAGGTTTCATGCTTCCACTGCAGGGGGCACAGGTCGGATCCCTGGTGAGGGTACTAAGATCCCATATGATCTGTGGTGAGGCCAAAAAATTAAATAAGATAAAAATTTAAAAATAGAGTGACCACTGAGGATCTTAAAGGCCTTTGCAGAGTAGCTTGGGGCAGAAGTGGTTCCTAGGATTCAGATTAAGGCCTGATTCGAACTGGAACCAAGTCCTCTGTAGCGTTTCTAGGCTTGATATGTGGAACGGGTCAGAGTAACTGCTACCTGGAAAATCTGTTATTGGACAGTATTAAAGGACCCAAATATTGCTGGGGGCTTCCCAGGTGGCACTAGTAGTAAAGAACCCACCTGCCAGTTCAGGAGACATACGAGACATGCCTTTGATCCCTGGTTGAAAAGATCTTCTGGACTAACTCTGTGGGCTGTGGTCCACAGGGTTGCAAAGAGTCAAACACACCTGAAGAATTTAGCGTGTATGCACATATTGTTAGGTCCTTAAAAAAAGCTTGCCAAGCAGACTCTCCCACCTTAGTATTCCATTCATTCATTCATTCAAGAGAGATTTGCCTTGCATCTGTTTTCCTAGGCCGTGCTCAAAGTGCAAATACAAAATTGAATAAGACATTTTCCTTTCTCTCAAGTATACTGCTGCTGCTAAGCTGCTAAGTCACTTCGGTCATGTCCAACTCTGTGCGACCCCATAGACGGCAGCCCACCAGGCTCCCCCGTCCCTGGGATTCTTCAGGCAAGAACACTGGAGTGGGTTGTCATTTCCTTCTCCAATGCATGAAAGTGAAAAGTGAAAGTGAAGTTGCTCAGTAATGTCCGACCCTCAGCGACCCCATGGACTGCAGCCTTCCAGGCTCCTCTGTCCATGGGGTTTTCCAGGCAAGAGTACTGGAGAGGGATGTCATTGCCTTCTGCACAAGTATACTGCAAGTTCACTGTATAAACTATGGCAGATAACTTGAATAGTGTTTTCATTTCTTAGTCTACAGCAACATGGACATTATCCAAGTACATTGTTCTCAAGATTTTCCCGGGTGGGGCAGTGGTAAAGCATCCTCCTGCAATGCAGAAGGCACAAGAGACTCAGATTCAATCCCTGGGTCAAAAAGATTACCCTGGAGAAGGATGGCAACCCACTGCAGTATTCTTGACTGGAAAATTCCATGGACAGAGGAGCCTGGCGGGCTACAGTCAGTGGGGATGCAGAGAGTCAGACACAAATGAGTGAGTGGGAGCATCCCTTCCTTTCATATATCTAACATAATGAGTTCTTAGCCTTAGTGTGATCAGTCACTCTGGTCAGGAGACATACTTGGCTTCAGTTTAATATACTCCAGACTCACTTTCACATGTGTATATTCTCTGTGTATGTTTGTAATGTATGTTTAATATGTGTGTATTAAGAGTAGAATTAATAATAGTGAAAATTGCCACTTTTAGCATTGCTATCTCCGTCAATCCAGTAACCATTCTGGTAGTCATCATTTGTTACTAACAATCTGCAGCTTGAACCAGGAGCTTGAAATGCACTAGCTTTTGCAGAGATGCAGTATAGTAAGCTGGTAGGGAGCAAAGCCCCCGGAGTCCAAATGCCTATACTCAAGTTTCAGCTAGGACACTTACTTGCAACTTATGTGTAAACTTGGACAAGTAATTTAACATCCCTGTGCCTGACTTTTCTCATCTGCAAGATGAAGATAATAACAACGTCGATCTCAGAGGCTTGTGGAATAGATTAAATGAGTTAAATATAAAGCACTTTAAAAAGTCCTCGACATATTTTAAGTGCTGTTTTTAAAAATTATTTATTTATTTATTTGTTTGGGTTTCCCAGGTGGCTCAGTGGAAAAGAATCCCCCTGTGATGCAGGAGACTTGGGTTTGGTCCTTGGGTCAGGAAGATCCCCTGGAGGAGGATGGCAACCCACTCCAGTATTCTTGCCTGGAAAATCCCATGGACAGAGGAGCCTAGCAGGTTGTAGTCCGTGGGGCCGCAAAGAGTCGGACCCAACCTAGCTACTAACCAAGAGCAACAGCAAATTTGTTTGGTTGCACTGGGTCTTAGTTTTGGCACCCGGGGTCTTTAGTTGCAGCGTGTGAGATCTGGTTCCCTGACCAGGGATGGAATCCTGGCTCTCTGCATTGGGAGCTCGGAGTCTTAGTCACTGGGCCACCAGAGATGTCTCTAAGTGCTATTTTTAATCTTCACAGAAGCTGAATGATAGAGTTATTATCCTATTTTACACATAGGAAACTGAGACTTAGAGAGGTTCAGGAACTTGCTCTAGACCGAACGAAGCAGAACTATAATTCAGACCTAGGCCTCATTTCAAGGCTAATGCACCTAATGAAATATTATTCTATTTTGTGCTGCTCTTAATNGGATGCAGAGAGTCAGACACAAATGAGTGAGTGGGAGCATCCCTTCCTTTCATGTATCTAACATAATGAGTTCTTAGCCTTAGCGTGATCAGTCACTCTGGTCAGGAGACATACTTGGCTTCAGTTTAATATACTCCAGACTCACTTTCACATGTGTATATTCTCTGTGTATGTTTGTAATGTATGTTTAATATGTGTGTATTAAGAGTAGAATTAATAATAGTGAAAATTGCCACTTTTAGCATTGCTATCTCCGTCAATCCAGTAACCATTCTGGTAGTCATCATTTGTTACTAACAATCTGCAGCTTAAACCAGGAGCTTGAAATGCACTAGCTTTTGCAGAGATGCAGTATAGTAAGCTGGTAGGGAGCAAAGCCCCCGGAGTCCAAATGCCTATACTCAAGTTTCAGCTAGGACACTTACTTGCAACTTATGTGTAAACTTGGACAAGTAATTTAACATCCCTGTGCCTGACTTTTCTCATCTGCAAGATGAAGATAATAACAACGTCGATCTCAGAGGCTTGTGGAATAGATTAAATGAGTTAAATATAAAGCACTTTAAAAAGTCCTCGACATATTTTAAGTGCTGTTTTTAAAAATTATTTATTTATTTATTTGTTTGGGTTTCCCAGGTGGCTCAGTGGAAAAGAATCCCCCTGTGATGCAGGAGACTTGGGTTTGGTCCTTGGGTCAGGAAGATCCCCTGGAGGAGGATGGCAACCCACTCCAGTATTCTTGCCTGGAAAATCCCATGGACAGAGGAGCCTAGCAGGTTGTAGTCCGTGGGGCCGCAGAGAGTCGGACCCAACCTAGCTACTAACCAAGAGCAACAGCAAATTTGTTTGGTTGCACTGGGTCTTAGTTTTGGCACCCGGGGTCTTTAGTTGCAGCGTGTGAGATCTGGTTCCCTGACCAGGGATGGAATCCTGGCTCTCTGCATTGGGAGCTCGGAGTCTTAGTCACTGGGCCACCAGAGATGTCTCTAAGTGCTATTTTTAATCTTCACAGAAGCTGAATGATAGAGTTATTATCCTATTTTACACATAGGAAACTGAGACTTAGAGAGGTTCAGGAACTTGCTCTAGACCGAACGAAGCAGAACTATAATTCAGACCTAGGCCTCATTTCAAGGCTAATGCACCTAATGAAATATTATTCTATTTTGTGCTGCTCTTAATAATTAGAATAAGATCGATCAATAATTAGAGTTTATTTGAGTTCTTCAAATTTAGTTGTTAAAATGCAGTAAAGCTGTTTCTTCTTTGTAGATGTTTATAGTGGAAATTCTGGGCTAGAAGTCAAGAGCTCTACCTAGTTAGAATTTTGAGCAAATGATATTTCTGCCCATATTCTGCAGATCTTTAAATAAAGAGTTTATATGTGATGATTTCGAGAAACTGTTTCTACTTAAAGTAATATTTTAAAAATTCATACTTAAAGTATTATTTTAAATAGGAGAATTTGCCTTTCTCACAAGAACAGTAAGCTTGGAAGTAAGCAATCACTCCTGAAGATTTTTGATGAATGAAAATATTGCTATGAGTAAAATAAAAATATTTAATGATGAGTTTAAATATATCCTATTTTGCATATTTAAAAATAGTTGTATAGTTAACATTATGGTATAGTTTCCCTAAGTGTTGGAAATGTGCAAGTTATAAAAATCTTTGAATTTTGCAAGATAAATCTTTGTGAGGGGAAATGACACTTAGCAATCTCTTTAATAAACAGTTTCTTATTTAGCTTGTAAATCTCCTTTCAGTACAAACATATGCTTAGAGAAGAGATTAATCTGATTGTCTTTTCACTAATTACAGAGATTAGGAAGTGGCTGCCTGAACTATTTTCCAAAGGATAGCTTTACAAAGCAGCAGCTCACCAAGTTTACAAAGTTTACTTTACAAATACGGCAGCTCACCAAGAAGATCCCACTGGTTTGGGCGTAAGTAATTCTAAAGATTTTCTTTCCCTTAGATTGCCCCATGAATATGCTTCAGATAGGAGGTATGGCTCTCAGAAGATACCAGCTAAAGATCCAATCAGTTTTAAGCAGAGTCAATCCATTTATAGCATCAGTGACCTAGATCTATGGGTGGCATCTGTCCTTAGTTTGATGGCAGTGTTTAAAAAAGTGGGTTAGGTTGGCACGTAGGAAGCCCTGCAATCTCTTATCTAACTATAATAGTACAACACGGCAAGCTTTTTGAAAACTATCTTGGAGTTTTTCCTGGGGGCATATTTGTGGTAACTGAAAAACTAGATTCCCCTCTTGCTGGGTGTCAAGCCAAAAAGACACAACCAAGCCAAAGAGCAGAAGAAAGGATTTAGAACTTGCAGCAAGTTGGGAGAACAGGGATATTTGCCCAAACTGTGTGTCTCAGAACAGCAAAACTGGAGAAGTTTTAAGATAAGAGTGAATGCATATATATGAAAGGGCTCGGGTGGTGTATACATATTCATAAGGGGCTTGAGTAGAGGAGAGTTCAGCATAGATTTGGGACACAGGTTGTCAGAGTCACAGCTTTAGTTGATTAAGTCACCAGGGTCAGCAGAGGTCAGCATCATGATTCCTGAAGTACCAGATAGACTTGTGGTTCAGAGAAGGAAAAGGCAGTGGCACCCCACTCCAGTACTCTTGCCTGGAAAATCCCACGGATGGAGGAGCCTGGTGGACTACAGTCCATGGGGTCACACAAAGTCGGACACAACTGAAGAGACTTAGCAGCAGCAGCAGCAGTCTTGTGAGTATTTGAGGGGGTTTGGATCCTGCATTATAGCTCAAAAATGTGCCTCTTGCTATCCTGTACCTTCGAAAGAGAACTGGGAGTCCTTTTTAAAAAAATGTAAACATTATCTGGTATTTCAGCTCTGCTGGGTCTGTTATTGCACGGGCTTTCTCTGCTTGAGGTGTGTGGGCTTCTCGTTGCAGTAGCTTCTCTTGTTGCAGAGCACAGGCTCTACCGGGCTTCAGTAGTCCCGGCTCCCAGGCTCTACAGCACAGGCTCAGTGGTCGCAATGCACAGGCTTAGTTGCTCCATGGCGTGTGGGATCTTCCTGGACCAAGGCTCAAACCTGTGTCCCCTGCATTGGCAGANAAGAGAACTGGGAGTCCTTTTTAAAAAAATGTAAACATTATCTGGTATTTCAGCTCTGCTGGGTCTGTTACTGCACGGGCTTTCTCTGCTTGAGGTGTGTGGGCTTCTCGTTGCAGTAGCTTCTCTTGTTGCAGAGCACAGGCTCTACTGGGCTTCAGTAGTCCCGGCTCCCAGGCTCTACAGCACAGGCTCAGTGGTCGCGGTGCACAGGCTTAGTTGCTCCGTGGCGTGTGGGATCTTCCTGGACCAAGGCTCAAACCTGTGTCCCCTGCATTGGCAGGGGAATTCTTTACACCTGAGCCACCAGGGAAGCCACAGAACTGGGAATTTTTACAACTGATTTATCATCTCCCTGGAGAAGGAAATGGCAACTCACTCCAGTATTCTTGCCTGGAAAATCCCATGGATGGAGGAGTCTGGGAGGCTACAGTCCATGGGGTCGCAAAGAGTCGAACACGACTGAGCAACTTCACTTGATGTGGTCAAGAGCAAGCCTTCTGGCCAGGCTTAGATCACAAAATGTCTAGGCCTATAATGGTTCTCTTATGTCAAAGAAGTTCCATCTGGTTCTCTTCCTCTGGGAACCCTCTGGTCTATCTGGCAGCACTTGTGCTTGTCACAGAGAACCTGACAGTGTCTGAACTAGAGGAGTCCTTCAGTTCAGGCGCTCAGTCGTGTCCGACTCTTTGCGACCCCATGAGCCTCAGCACACCAGGCCTCCCTGTCCATCACCAACTCCTGGAGTTCACCCAAACCCATGTCCATTGAGTCGGTGATGCCATCCAACCATCTCATCCTCTGTCGTCCCCTTCTCCTCCTGCCCTCAATCTTTCCCAGCATCAGGGTCTTTTCCAATGAGTCAGCTCTTCACATGAGGTGGCCAAAGGATTGGAGTTTCAGCTTCAGCATCAGTCCTTCCAAAGAACACTCAGGACTGATCTCCTTTAGGATGGACTGGTTGGATCTCCTTGCAGTCCAAGGGACTCTCAAGAGTCTTCTCCAACACCACAGTTCACAAGCGTCAGTCCTTCTGTGCTCAGCCCTCCTCACGGTCCACCTCTCCCAGCCAGAGCCCTTAGGTTTGCTACTTGACAACACGTGTGTCTGTCACGTCGTGCAAGCCGCTTGAAGTGCAGAGAAGGATGTGAGAGGCCCTCTTCTTATGGAGCGTACAGTCTGCTAGTAATCTGGGAGCCTGGTGTGCGTGTTTGTACATTAGAGGGGAGGCTGAGGCACAGTGTGGAGGATCAAGGAGCTCCATGACACATGACACACGTGAGGCGAGGCAAGCCTGTGCCAGAGCCCAGGGCTCTCGATGCCACTCGTCGTGTTCTTTCCACTGCATTTGCTTCTGTTCCTTGTCAACTTAAAGAATATTCGCCACCTAAAAGTTGAGAGTTATGTTTTATTCGGTAGGAGTTTTTAGGACTTCATGCTCAGGAGGCGACATTTCAAGTAATCCCAAGAAAACTATTCCAAGGAGGCGAGGGGGTGAACTCAGATATATAGGAGTTTTGCAATAAAGGGCAGGTAGTCTGAACATCAAAAACTTATTGTTAATTACAGAAAACCACACACACAAACAACAACAAAGAAGAAAGCCAGATGCATCAAGTTAGGGAATTTAGCACTTTTCTATGTGTGGGAAGATGCCAGAGTCTGGGCTCACTGAAATCCCTCCTTTGATCTGCAGGATTCTTTTCATATCCTGCATCTCCTCAGGACTCACCAGCTCACCGNGAATTTAGCACTTTTCTATGTGTGGGAAGATGCCAGAGTCTGGGCTCACTGAAATCCCTCCTTTGATCTGCAGTATTCTTTTCATATCCTGCATCTCCTCAGAACTCACCAGCTCACCGTAGTGTGTGCTGTGACTCCTGGTGACTGTGGCACCCTCTGTTTGCTCATATGGCAGGAAACAGTCCATTTCTCACTGGTCACCTGTTCTTTTCAGGAGGACGGTTCTGGCAGCTTTCAAATGTAGGCTGAAATTCTTCTGGAAAACTGTGGTGGCTTTTTTGTTGCTTTTTAAGTGGTTTGGTTTTGTTCTCATCTGTGTTGTTGACGTATAGTTGATTTACAGTGTTGTGTTGGTGATTGTTATACGAGTATATACACATATTCTTTTTCATTCTGGTTTATCAGACTGTCGACTCTAGTTCCCTGTGCGATGCAGCAGGGCCTTGTTGTTCATCCACTCTGTATGTTATCGTTTGCAGCTGCTGTCCCACACTCCCAGTCCATCCCTCCCCATCGCCCCCTTGGCAGCCGCAAGTCTGTTCTCTGTGTCTGTCAGGCTATTTCTGTTTTGTAAGTAGGTTCATTTCCGTCATATTCTAGATTCCGTGTATATGTGATAACATATGGGATCACTGCCTCTTTCTGACTCACTTCCCTAAGTGTGACCATCTCTGGTTGCATTCACACTGCTGCAGATGGCTTTACTTCATTCTTTTTATGGCTGAGTAATGTTCCACTGTGTATATATGTACTACATCATCTTGATGCATTCATATATGTCAGTGGACATTTAGGTTGTCTTTATGTCTTGGCTATTATAAATAGTGCTGCCGTGAACATTAGGGTAACTTATATTTGCAAATTATGGTTTTCTCCATGTATATGGTCAGAAATGGAATTGCAGGATCACACGGCAACTCTATTTTTGGTTTTTTGAGGGACCTCCATAGAGTGGAAAACTGTGGGTTTTTTTTTTAAAGGTAATGATATGGGACTTTCCTGGTGGTCCAATGGTTATGACTCCAAGCTTCNGTCTTTATGTCTTGGCTATTATAAATAGTGCTGCCGTGAACATTAGGGTAACTTATATTTGCAAATTATGGTTTTCTCCATATATATGGCCAGAAACGGAATTGCAGGATCACACGGCAACTCTATTTTTGGTTTTTTGAGGGACCTCCATAGAGTGGAAAACTGTGGGGTTTTTTTTTAAAGGTAATGCTATGGGACTTTCCTGGTGGTCCAATGGTTACGACTCCAAGCTTCCATTACAGGGAGCCTGGGTTTGATCCCTGGTCTGAGAACTAAGATCCTGCATGAACAGTACTTGGTGAGTTTTAGCTGCTATTTCTTGTTATAGACTATTCTTCCTAGAACTAGGTAGGCTCGTCATTCCCATAAGAAACTCATCTCCTAGAATTACTTTAAGCAGAGCCCTGGAAGAGATGGCGACTGGGTACTCCCACCTCTACCCTCTGCCATCTCAGGGAACAGCTAATTGAGTAGCAGATGAACGTTACCCAGAGAAGCTGAGATTACATCCTAGTCATGTACCTTCAGTCCCATCAGACGTCCACAGTGGCCACATATTCTGATCTTGACATTAAAACTGAGATATTTTAAAAAATATTTACATATTAACTCTTTTAAAAGTAATAAACCTTATTGCATGTAAACATAAATAATTTTATGAAAAATAAATATACTTTTGAAAACACACAAAAATGTTTGATTGGAAGAGAACAGTATGTTTTACATTTTTGGAAATCTCTTTACTGTTTGGCTTAAACAGAAGACTGTTGGATTCTCATGTCTGCTTCTGCGTTTAATCTATTGCAGGATGTTGTTTGCATTGTAGTATAAGAAGAAAGTCAGGGCTCACTTGGAGACATAGTTGGGAAGAGGATTTCACAGACTCCCTGCCAGGGTCTCAGCAACCCCCAGCAGTCCTAAGATCACACTTTGAGACCTGCTGGTCAGGTCATCACCTGTGTCACTATCTCCCNTTGGAAATCTCTTAACTGTTTGGCTTAAACAGAAGACTGTTGGATTCTCATGTCTGCTTCTGCGTTTAATCTATTACAGGATGTTGTTTGCATTGTAGTATAAGAAGAAAGTCAGGGCTTACTTGGAGACATAGTTGGGAAGAGGATTTCACAGATTCCCTGCCAGGGTCTCAGCAACCCCCAGCAGTCCTGAGATCACACTTTGAGACCTGCTGGTCAGGTCATCACCTGTGTCACTATCTCCAGCATCTCATTCTTATTACAGAATAACCTCATGACCCTGGAAAGTATTTAATAGCAGTCCCACAAGCTAGGAAGGTTATAGCCTTTAGAATAACTAAAGCTCTCTTCTAAGAAGCTTACTGGTATAGATTGGTTTTGTGTTTTTGGTTTTTTGGGGGGGCCTTGCCTCAAAACTCATGGGATCTCAGTTTCCAACGAGGGATTGAACTCAGGCCACGGCAGTGAAAGCTCTGAATCCTAACCAGTGGACCACCAGGGAGTTCCCAGTACTTCATTCCTTTTAATGGCGGAATAATATTCCTTTGTATGCATAAACCACATTTTGTTTATTCATCCACTGATGGACACTTGGGTGGTTGTTAGCTTTTGGCTTTTGTGAACAGTGCTGCTCTGAACATTCATGTATAAATTTTGGATTGAACACCTGTTTTCAGTTCTTTGGACTCTATACCCAGGAGTAGCATTGTTGGATCACATAGTGATTCTATATTTGACTTACTGGGGAGCGTCTTAATATCTTTATAATCAGTTTTGCTTTTGNGCTGCTCTGAACATTCATGTATAAATTTTGGATTGAACACCTGTTTTCAGTTCTTTGGACTCTATACCCAGGAGTAGCATTGTTGGATCACATAGTGATTCTATATTTGACTTACTGGGGAGCGTCTTAATATTTTTAAACTCAGTTTTGCTTTTGTTTATCTGCAAATGCTGTGTGGAGGGATGGTGCCTTCCCAGGGTCATAAGAGTGAGGCAGGGTAAGGAGGAAAGCCAAACGCCTACAGTTAGTCTTTTAAAAAAAAAAAAAAAGGTTTTAGCATAACCACACTGCCTGCCTCACAGAGTTAACAGTGTGTATTCTTTTTACCCAGCAGGGAACACAGCTTCCAGCAGCCACAAGGGATGCTGCTGCTCAGGTGCCAGCTGAAACGAGCTCTACCCCAGAAGGTCTTGTGCAGGCTCTGTGCAGTGATGGGGAAACTGCAGAGCAAATTCAAACACAGCACTTACAGATACAGGTATAGCAGTCTGCCCTCGGGTGGGATCCCCACTTTTGTGCCCCATGACAATTCTTTCCTGTAGAAGGAGAAGGCCCAGAGCCATCGCTGATGCCCTCCCTGAACAGTCAGTTTGGTCTTCTTTGGGAATCATCTCTAGAGCAAGCGAAGACTGAGTTTCTTCCTTTATCAGACCCCAGTCAGCCACTCATTCTGAGCATTTACAGAGTTAATAATGCCATCTGGTGACATCGGTGTGTCTCCTTTCTCTACTCCCTTTCTGTCTTTCTCCTCAGCCTGGCCTTGTGGTCCACACTCTGTTCCCCTTGCTCCACTGTGCACCCTACACCGTGGGGCTCCTCATTCTCCATCCTCTCTTTAGCAGGCCTGATGGATTTATCGAAGAGAGGATTCAAACTAAAGCCTTTCAAGAGTATAGCCCAGCTCACATGGATACCGTCTCTGTTGTTGCTGCTCTGAACTCAGACCTCTGTGTCTCCGGAGGAAAAGATAAGGTGGGGTTTGCAGTGCTTCCCAGGGAACCAGCTTATTGCAGAGAAGGGCAGATGTTTGGAAAGGAAGTGCTGGCTTTTCATTTCTGGCAGCAGGGTTGAATAGTGTAAAAATATGCGCTTTAGAGTTAAAAAGACTGGGTTTAAATTCCTACTCTGCCGCTTTCCTGTTACTTTGGGCAAGTCTTTTCATTTTCTTGAGCTTCAGGCTCCTTATCTATTAAATGCAGGTAGTAATGCCAACCACCGGAGAAGGCAATGGCACCCCACTCCAGTACTCTTGCCTGGAAAATCCCATGGACGGAGGAGCCTGATAGGCTGTAGGCCATGGTGTCGCTAAGAGTTGGACACAACTGAAGCGACTTAGCAGCAGCAGCAGCAATGCCAACCACCCAGGGTAGTTGTGAGGATTAAATGAGAATACCCTCAGCACTCTGAAAGACCACCCACATGCTTTTTATAAATGACAAGTATTACTCCAGCCTATCCATTTTTACACCTGTGTGCACATAGGAGTTATTTATCAGCAAAAGGAAAGTTCTAGTCTCTTTTATGCCTCTCTTTTGCCAAAATACCTACCAAATCTTCGAGACTGCTGCCATTTTCAGTGTAAATCTGGTTGCTTTATCTCCCTCGTATTTGGATCTGTAGTAGCACTCAGACCTAGGCTCTTGCTAGCAGAAATGCTGATTCTTTCATAACAAATAATGCCTCTAATTTTCAATAGCCATTTAGAATCTTCAGATTCCATTTTTATAATGTATTTCACTGATTCTAAGATATGCATGTTTCTACATTTTAACACCTCTGAAATCAGGATGCATCTAGAAATTGATAATAACGTCACTTAATTGGCAGCATTTTGTTTTAACATCTAGACATATGAAATTATATTTCTGTGATTCTCGCCTGTGAGGGGTAGATAGTGCAAGTATTAGCCTCTCTGTTTTGCAGGTTATGAACCTGGGATTTAACTAGGTCATAGTACTGAACTGCAGAGACTGGGCCAGAGAATGCTTCTGAATCCTGTTTAGGGGGAGAAATACAACAAAATACTAAAATATATTCCTGGAAAAAGGACAGGAAAAAAATTCTCATAATGATTCTCTCTGGCAGGTGGGATTATGGATGAGATTTTATGAAATTTAAAAAAAGTATGGGGACTTCCCTGGTGGTCCAGTGGCTAAGACTCTATGCTCATAATGCAGGGGGCCCGGGTTCGAGCCCTGGTCCGGAAACTGGATCCCACATGCTGGAACTAAACATCCTATGTGCTGCAGTGAAGATTGAAGATCCCACATGCCTCAACTAAGACCTGTCACAGCCAAATAAATAAATATAGTAAAAAAATATCTCTTTCACAACAGTGTAAATATACTTTTATTTTTTTGGCCATGCCACATGGCATGTGAGATCTTAGTTCCCCAGTTCAGTTCAGTTCAATCCAGTCACTCAGTNTAGTGCTTGAGATGAGTACAATTGTGCAGTAGTTTGAGCATTCTTTGGCGTTGCCTTTCTTTGGGATTGGAATGAAAACTGACCTTTTCCAGTCCTGTGGCCACTGCTGAGTTTTCCAAATTTGCTGGCATATTGAGTGCAGGACTTTCACAGCATCATCTTTTAGGATTTGAAATAGCCAGGGATCAAACCTATGCCCCTTGCACTAGAAGTGCAGAATCTTAACCCCTGGACCAGCAGGGAATTCCCTAAATATACTTTTAACACTACTAAATTGTACACCTAAAAATGATTAAAATGGTAATTTTTTTTTAAGTAGGGAAAAAAAATCTAATCCAATCCCATGTAGATTTTCCTTCAGCATCTATCTACACCCAGAACCTCAACCTAAACCAGATGCCCCTGGGGAGTGTTATCCCAAACCCATCATTAAGGCCCAGACGCTTCAGTGGAGTGGCCCAGTAGGTCTGGAAAAGACAGAGAGCTCAAACTTAGGGAGCCTGAGGAGCGACACTACAATAAAACCTTGGTAGAAAGGGAGAAATTAGGTAGAGAACAAGATAAAGGCTTGTTGTTTCAGCTAAACAAAAAAAAAAATCAATTAAACTAAAATATTCTAATGACTCTCTGCAGACAGTTGTGGCCTATAACTGGAGAACTGGAAATGTGGTGAAAAGGTTCAAAGGACATGAGCGTGAAATCACCAAGGTAATTGTCATATGATTAGCATCACGAGGAAATGTGGAATTGAATAAAGGAATGCCTCTAGCTCTAGGTAGCAAGAGTGGTTGAATATTTCAGTGTTAAGGAAAAATGCAGAGGTTTCACTTGATATCACCGTGTGAAGCCCCACTCACACCAGAGCAGACCATTCCCTCAGCTATAGGGACACGTGTAGTAGACAGAGTTTTTGTTTCATTGTTAAGCCCTTCATAGCTTCCCAGGTAGTGCTGACCCACCTGCCAGTGCGGGAGATGTAAGAGACATGGGTTTGATCCCTGGGTTGGGAAGATCCCCTGGAGGAGGGCATGGTAACCCACTCCAGTATTCTTGCCTGGAGAATCCCGTGGACAGAGGAGCCTGGTGGGTTATGGTCCATAGCGTTGCAAAGAGCTGGACACGACTGAATTGACTTAGCACATAGCACAGCACAGGTAGTAAATAGAGAACAGTTGAGATTAACTCCCCCTGCCCTGTCCTAACTCACCAGGGTCATGTATCGAAGCCTTTCTAAGTGTTTACTCTAGGTAAGAAAATGGCAAACTCTCTGTACTGAGGAAACTTTTAGTCTAGTTGGGAAAAATTTTTTTAAAGCCAGAAACAGTTAAATAATTAATTTGTTAAAGAGCATGACAGAGTAAACTGAGATTCCAGCAAAAATGATAGAGAATGTCAGATTATGTAACTCCCCTCTCTGAAGTCCACCTACGTGAACCAAAACTTGAGAAGCAAACTCCATCGTAATGAGACCGAGTATCAGCGACAGTCACGCAGGACAGACTCTGTTTACCTGCCAGACACAGTGCACTTTGCGCTAGACTGAGAGCGAGCACCAGGCTCTAGCACGCTCATCTCCAGGCTTGTTCCATTTTTAACGTCCAAACAAGCACACTAGAGCTGTTTTTTATTTTTTGAGCAGATAGCGTGTATTCACAAGTCAAGCCAGTGCTTCAGCGCCTCTCGCGATAAGACGGTCATGATGTGGGACGTGCAGAGCTCCGCACAGCCGAGGCAGCGGTTCTCTGGCCACAGCATGGTGGTCACTGGACTGGCCGTGAGTCCAGGTGAGGTAAAGCCAGCGTCTTCCCAACACCAGCACTGTGGTACGTTTCTGAAAAGCCCTGTCCCAAGTCCATCTTTTTGCCATTGTTCCCTAAGATTCATCACAACTGTGTACCGGCTCCCGTGACAACACTCTGCTCTTGTGGGATGTGGGCACTGGACAGTGTGCAGAGAGAGCTTCAGTCTCCAGGAACCTGGTACGAACTCAAGCTTGGTGCAGAGCAGGGCAACAGAAGGGAGCCTGGGCTGAGGAAGAGCCCAGGAGGGAGACGTGGGGACCGCGTGCCCAGCCCTTAGAGTCTTGGGTCCTAAGTACTGCTCTCCCCTAACAGGTCTGCTCCAGAGAACAACTCCACTAGTTTATATCGGAGTTTTAAATGGTGTCCTCACTTATGCCTTCAAAACATAGTTATTCCATATCTTCTGTGGGCCAGGCACTGTGCTAGAAGCGGCATTAGTGGCCCAGGGCTTGGTTCCTGGCCTCCAGAAGCTCACAGTTTATGCTTATCATGTGTTCAGTATATGTGACATTATGCAGAGAAATAAGCATAACCTTTTGCTATTTGTATAATTTGATTTGCTTATGAAGACCAGTGTTTTCTGGCAGCAGACTGATGTCAACTCCACTGCCTATGAGGTTAGTCATACCTGGGTTTAAAGCATGGATACATCGCTTTTTAGCTGTATTAACCCAAGAAAGTTACTAGAAGTCTTGGTGTCTTCATTTATAAAATGGGGAGAATTATATCACCTGACATGGCAGTGTCCTTCGTGGTTGTCAGACATTAGCCATGTGGTCTTTTCGAGTTTTGAAGACAACTGCCAATGGCAGGATGTGCTTGCCCTGTGCCTTCCGGATTTGTGCAGGTTGCTGGAAGAAGTGTAAACCGTGTTACCTCGGGTTGTTTTGAAAACTGTTTCACGCCTATCCAGCAGGGGGCTGCAGGGATAAAGGGAAACAGGGACACGCTTCCTGAACCCGGGGAGGCCTCAAGTTAGAGTTTCATTGGTCCCACTTGAAAGCAGAGGCTGCTCCCCTTAGCTGCCACTTGGCCAGCGGTGTTTGGGTTTCAGACACTCTGAGAGTGCTGCATGCATTTCGGGGCTCACGCCTGGTCCACGTGCTTCCATTGCTGCTGATAACCTGGGAGCTGCAGGTTGAGCATGACCGGTGGGCCTCTGCACCACATAAAATCCCTCTTAAGTCAGATGTGCTAGGCTCAGCATCCTTGAGAAGTGATGACAGAGATGCTATTTAGTGACATTTACAGAAATTACAGCAGAGGAATGGCATGGTGTGGCGAAGTTTTGAAACTTGCTTTTTCTAGGTCACTCACTTGTGCTGGGTCCCCCGAGAACCTTACATACTCCAGACCTCCGAGGATAAAACTATCAGGTGGGCTTACTGAGCAGCAGTGAGGGTGTTTCTGGTGAAGCTCTGTGGCTCCCGTGCTTACCTGACCCTGTCCCTGCTCCGCTGCTCCGCGTTGCTGCGCCTTCCGCAGGGCCTTCCCCTCCTCTGCACTTTGCCAGCTGCTGTCTCTCTGATCTGGCCCCGCGGATCACCTGGATAGAGGTTGAGTGGCAGGAGGTCAGCTTGTCCTGGCTGGCTTTTAGAAGCAGCTGATTCTGCCAGCCCTGACTGTGGGAACGTGTTCAGATTAACCTTGGGGTCAGTCGCTTGCTTGTCTCACCCCCTCAGAATCACCATCAGGGAAGTCAAATGTAGTAAATCCTTCTTAGACTAGAAAGCATGACCAGAAACATTGGATCTCAAGAGATTCTTCTTAGAAAATGGTAGGAAGAAGATAAAGAAGTAAAATTGAGACAAGAGGTAAAACAAAAGGGTCCCCAGTTGACCCCATGGGTCAGTTGGCCAAGGCCTATGAATCTTGTGTGTCTGATTCTGGAATGATGCCTGCTTCTCTCCATCATGATATGTATCTTTGAAAATTTTTGTTAAATCACAGGCACAGAAATATTCTCTCTTGTCTGTTGAAATTAGTACCCCAAAGGACCAAATTAACAAATTAACTTGAACAATTAAGATGCTTGGTCTAAATTCCCATTAATTAGATCTCAAAATAGAAAGAACTCAGATGTCATTCAGTTTGGTTATTTCCTGACAACTTTACCATCTCTGAGATTGATCTGGTTCATGTTGCTCTTTTTAGGTAAATCACAGAGTTCTGTTCTGACTTGCCAAAGCCCGCAAAGAGCCAAGACTTCGGTGTTCACAGGCAGTTACAGGTGCATTTCACCACATTTACTGTAAACTCATTTGCTGCCGTAATTTCTTTCAGACTGTGGGACAGGCGGGGGCTGCAGGTAGCTCATGCATTTCCCACCCAGCAGCACATCCAGACGTACTGCGAGGTCAGTGAGGATGGGCACAAGTGTGTCTCCTGCAGCAGCGGCTTTGAAGGGGAAGGCTGTGAAGCCATGGTGAGAGACTGCGGGGTCCAGGTGTCGGGGTGCTGACGGGAAATGACTTCCTCTCGCCTCCTGCCTGTCCTGAGCTATACAGGCAGGCTCTCCTAAAGTCTCAGGCCTATTCCCAGTGCATGCTATACACGATCCTTGGCATTCTGGGTGCTTCTTTCAAGAAAACCCCATTGCCTAAAATCTCTGCATCAGTCATAGAAAAGAGAGATGTGATGGGAGTCAAGATAGGAAGGCGTTAGACACAGAACCACCTGCTAATGTCCCTGATCCCAGTAGAATTTAGAAAGAGGATGAACTGTTTGAAGAATCAAGTGTGTTCCCATTGCACATGTGGTCACAGTAAAGGAATTCACGTTCTTTGGGAAGTTTGGGGCTCTAGTGTTGGTCAAGGGCCCACTGTACCCTGAACCCCTATACCTTTTCTTGCAGTTAATTTCAGGATAGGTTGCCTTGGCTCCTCCAGAGTACTTTGGATTTCTCACAGTAAAATATTAGTTAAAAGATTTATCTAGTATCCAAACAGGACAACTATAATTCCCATTTTATTGGACGTTTATTATGTGCAAGGCACTGGGCTGAGCACATCATGTGCATTATCTCGTTAAATCCTTAAAACAATCTCGCAAGTTCAGTATTATTATAGTTCCTATTTTACAGATGAGGAAATAGAGGCATGGTGAGTTGAAATCTCTTGTACAAGACTACACTTCTCATAAGTGGTAGGTGGAAGTGTTGAGTCCCAGGCTTCTGATGTAGCATTTCTTCTCCAAGCCAAGCATTTGCATTTTCAGCTCCTATAATTATTCCTTGGACAGCGACTCAGTGTCCAGAGATTTCATTATTTTTTGGACACAATTCCGTGTGCTCTTGTCTGTGAACATTATTCTCTTAAGTGTAGTCTGATTAGTATCAACAGGAGTGGGCTGGCAGAACTGTCGTCTCCCTTGTTATAGAATCTAGTCTTCCTATACCAAGAGTCAGTGTCTTGGTATTAAATCAGAAGGTCTGCACCCGCATATACTTATGAGAAGGTGTTCCTAACTATGGGGTCTCCATGGGACCCACAGATGCCGGGAGGCTGGTATAAGGCCACTCTTGAGCTGTCATACAAAATAGGTCACCCCCTTCTGTCCCACTGTGCTGCCATGATGATAATGAAGAAGGCAACAGCCCCTGGTTAAACCATCTTTAACTTGGCTTGTTTGACACATAGTCACTGCCTGACTGGATGGATGGATGGGAGATGAAGATAAGGGTGTCTGTGTGAGGAGGTAGGTTGAGGGAGTAGGTGCATCATGAGAGGCTGGGGAGAGGATACTAGAGAATGAAGCATGTCTGAAGCTGGGAAATATGTATGCAAGCCAGCCCCTGTCATTACTTTGCAGCTGTGGGACCTGAGGCAGACACGGAGCAGAATCTGTGAGTACAGGGGGCACTTCCAGACCGTTGCATCCTGTATCTTTCTACCCAAAGCTTTAGCCTCGATGTCTGCAATTGCTACCTCATCACATGACTGCAAGGTGAAGATCTGGAATCAAGACACTGGAGGTAAGGAGCCTGCCTCTCAGTTCAGTTCAGTTCAGTCACTCAGTCGTGTCCGACTCTTTGCGACCCCATGAATCACAGCACACCAGGCCTCCCTGTCCGTCACCAACTCCCAGAGTTCACTCAGACTTGTATCCATCGAGTCCGTGATGCCATCCAGCCATCTCATCCTCGGTCGTCCCCTTCTCCTCCTGCCCCCAGTCCCTCCCAGCATCAGAGTCTTTTCCAATGAGTCAACTCTTCGCATGAGGTGGCCAAAGTATTGGAGTTTCAGCTTTAGCATCAGTCCTTCCAAAGAACACCCAGGACTGATCTCCTTTAGAATGGACTGGTTGGATCTCCTTGCAGTCCAGGGGAATCTCAAGAGTCTTCTCTAACATCACAGTTCAAAAGCATCAGTTTTTCAGTGCTCAGCTTTCTTCACAGTTCAACTCTCACATCCATACATGATCACTAGAAAAACCATAGCCTTGNAATCTCAAGAGTCTTCTCTAACATCACAGTTCAAAAGCATCAGTTTTTCAGTGCTCAGCTTTCTTCACAGTTCAACTCTCACATCCATACATGATCACTAGAAAAACCATAGCCTTGACTAGACAGACCTTTGTTGGCAAAGTAATGTCTCTGCTTTTTAATATGCTATAATATTGGTTGGTCATAGCTTTCCTTCTAAGGAGTAAGTGTCTTTTAATTTCATGGCTGCAGTCACCATCTGCAGTGATTTTGGANTGACTTTGGCTCCATCCCTTCATTCTTTTCTGGAGTTATTTCTCCACTGATCTCCAGTAGCATATTGGGCACCTACTGACCTGGGGAGTTGCTCTTTCAGTATCCTATCATTTTGCCTTTTCATACTGTTCATGGGGTTCTCAAGGCAAGAATACTGAAGTGGTTTGCCATTTCCTTCTGCTTCTCAAAGATAAATGAAGTCCTATAAGTTTCTTTAAAACTCTTTCTTCCATTGCTCAGCATATACAGAGTCACCCGTGCCCTGCCACTGTCCACCACCATAGTGGTTAAGAGATGGCATCAAGAGACCAGACTTCTGTCCAACTGGCTAGAAGCTGTCCCCACGTAAGCCCTGGTATCATATTATACAGACATCTTCCTAAAAGCTCAAATATATTTGGTTCTTTCATTCTTTCTACCTGAAGTTCCTCGTCATGTTTTAAGTTGTGATGCTTAAAATGTCTGGAAAAGAGAACAAGAATTGCCACTTTAAGATTCATTTTCAAGGGCTAAAATGAGAGCCTCAGTTTGGTAGGGGTGAGGTGTGGGGTAAGGATAGTCTCAGAAAGACTCTGGCCTCTCTTGAGTCTGCAGCTGAGGTTTGGGATCGTAGTAAGGTCACGAAAAGCACCAGAGAAAGACACACTTTAGGGAGCCAGCTCGCCACAGTTTCCTCAGTGTGCTGGAGTGCTGGCGCCAGCTTCTACTCGCTGACTGTTAAATATTCAGGAATATTTAACATGGTCATGGCAGGAGTATTTAACCTCACAAAAATTGGCAAATGCTGTGAATGAAGGGNGACTCTGGCCTCTCTTTGACTCTGCAGCTGAGGTTTGGGATCGTAGTAAGGTCACGCAAAGCACCAGAGAAAGACACGCTTTAGGGAGCCAGCTCGCCACAGTTTCCTCAGTGTGCTGGAGTGCTGGCGCCAGCTTCTACCCGCTGACTGTTAAATATTTAGGAATATTTAACATGGTCATGGCAGGAGTATTTAACCTCACAAAAATTGGCAAATGCTGTGAATGAAGGTTTTTTTTTTTTTCCTTTCCAAAAAGCCAGTTTACCGGCACCCCATTGCCTCCATACAATTCTGTCCTAGACACTGGCTTCTGGCAGACACAGGGCTAGTGTTCATTTAGAGACCCTCAAGCCAAATCCCTTCGACAGTCCTCTCCCAGAAACTCAGCTCCTAGCAGGGGAGGATAGGGTTGCCCCGCTCGGATGTGTGGGGTCACGTCTAGTAGCTTCCACAGTGAGTGCAGTCAGGTACCCTGACCTGGGCGTGTGGGAGGAGCAGCTGTTCTAGATTCAGGGATCGAAACCCGAGACCAGGGAGGACCAGGTGTGAAAGCGCCGCTCGGCCCGCCAGGCGTGCACGTGTGCTCTTAGAAGAGCAAGACGCTGACGGAGGAGAGTGGGTCAGCAGCCCCAGACTGCCCTGCAGGTGCCCCGTCATCCTTTGTCCTGAAAGGACAAACAAGACCCCGGGGCGCCGCAGCTGAAGATCGGTATCCTGGTATCCGTACCGTTTGCTCTGTGCTTTGTTCTCTGGGCAGGCGCAGGAGGGCAGCGTTTTAACATGGCCTTGCCGCGAGGCCCCAGCTGTGCAGTGTACTTCCAGGTGGAATACATCCTGTGCTGACAGCTTGGGTTGACTTCCCCACTGAACGCTCCTCTGAGGCACTGGGTGCCTGTCTTACCTGGGTTAGATGCATATACATAGCACGTGCTTTATTTCTATAGGTTTCTTACAAAGATGCCGTCTTGCATGATCTGGCACCCTCGGTCTAACGTGCTGGTTCCGCCTTCCTCCCCAGCCTGCCTTTTCACCTTGTCTCTGGATGGATCAGGACCTTTGACTTCCCTGGCGGTGGCCGACACCATCTCCTTACTGTGTGTGAGTTTCAGCAGAGGAATTCACTTACTCAGGGTGGACCGCAGCCAAGGGCTGGAACTGCGGGAAGTGGCGGCATTCTGAGGCTGAGAGACCTTCACTGGACAAGAGCAAACTGTGGCCCCTTCTTTCTCAGTGTGACTTTGTGTTTTTTCATGTTCTCTTGAGGGGAGGGCGATGTGGAGCTGATGTTCTATGCTTTGGTTCCCTTGGACGATATGTCAGTGTTAGAAGTCAATTTAAGTCAAAATCAGGTGCAGAGATTAGAAATATGGACTCAAAGATGGTTCTCAATGGAAAGTAAGTCCAAGTACAATTTTTAGTGAGCTTTGGGGACTACTCTTTAAGAAAAGTGAGTTTATGAGCCTCTCGATGGCCCACACTCTTTATCTGTGGAGTGTTTCTCCCAAGGCCATCTTACCTTCCAAGATGGACTGCATTATGTTCATGGAATGTGTATTTCTCTCTCTAAAAAAAAAAAAGGTTTATAGCTCAGAATGATTACCTGTGGGTATGAGTGATAGGCCTCTGTGAGAGTCAGAACACAGGTCTGAGTCTACTGAACTGACCTTTTCCATGTCTCCACGAAAGAAAAAAGTGTAGCGGAGAGAGAAACTGTTGTGGTTGCCTCACAGTTATCTAGATGGGAAAGGTTAGTGCAGCTCCATGGAAGAAATGGATTGCAGACATGAGATTAAGCTCTAATCACAGCCCCTTCCCAGCGTAAAGAATCAAAGTTAGGGCCAGGAAGCAAAAGCAGCCTGGGCCAGCGCTGCATGAGCAGGAAGCCTGCGATGGTGGGCAAAGAGGCTGACAGCCACCCTGCCCTCCCAGAGTCGGACGGATCATCAGACCCATTCCATGGACACGGGAACGGAGAGATTAAGGCTAAGAATTTCATTTGTGTATTTTAATATCTTTACTTAGTTTTATATAACCCTTCCTGGGAGATGGCCAGAGTGAGGCCGAGGGAGTGCCTGCCCTGACAATGGAACATGTAGAGAGAAGTAGGAAGATGGACTCAACCGTGCCGGCCACTGAGCCCCCCGTGGTGAAGAGGAGCAGGGTGCCCCCATCTGTCTGAGTGGTCCCTTGGAGGTCGGTCCCGAGCCTGCTGCTCACAAGCCTGCTTTCCTCCAGGGAAAGTAGACGTAGACTCACTCCTGCCTCCAGGCAGGCCCACACATAAGGCAGCTGAGGCCCAGCAAGTCCCTTTCTGATGAGTCCCAAAGAGTCCTCTCTGGCCCCTGCCTGTCCCTGATACCAGTGGCTGACAGCCATCTTCCATGTCCCCCTCTTGCTCCTCTTTGGGGCCAGCTCCCCAATGCTGTCTCCAGCCACTGGAGAGGAGCATCTTAAGCTGATGCAAAGCATCAGACCCAGGTTGGACTCTCCATTTCCCCATTCAGCTGAATGATCTTGGGAAAGTTAAAAACCTCAGTTTCCTCACTCAGAAGATGGAGCTCATAACCCTGCCTTCCTCACAGGGCTGTTCTGAGAACTGGACCATGTTAAATGCCAAGCAAGCTGCTGGATGCTCACAGTTGGCAGCCCCAGCTTGTCAGTGCCCTCTCTGCCCAGACTAAATGCTGTCCTTGCCATGGGACACAGTCTCCACTCCTTCACCCATTCTCCTTAGATCGTGATTTCTAACCCTTCAGTCATTGCTCAGCTTCCCTGTGATCCCTTAAATTACAGATCTTTGAGCCCTAGAAGGACATGGTGAGAGAGGAAGTCCTCACTGAGCACCAACAGGTGGCTGAACACACATATTCCCACTGTGGTTCTGCTAGTCCCCTGTCACAGATGAGAAAACTGAGGCCTGGGGACGTGCAGTCCTCTGCCCGAGGTTACACACATGGGGAGGAAGGGGAGGAGCCCTTTGCCTCACCCCTTAGCCTCTGCATGATGTCACAAAGTCCACTTTAGAAATTCGTAGACTGTGACACTGTGTGTATCTTTTCTAGACCAGTTATCCACTTTTGGGCTCCAAGGAGATCCTCCCGACAAGGGGCCTGGGAGTAGCAGACAGGTGTCTCAGGTAACGTCCTAGCAAGTCTTAAACGAATAGTGCTACAACTGAGCCTTTTTCTCTAGGAAGAAGACAGAGAATCCAAGGGAGTGGGTTGGGAGAGGGTCCCAGGGAAGACGAATTAGAGGGAATGTATGTGAGAAAATTGGGAGAAGGCAATGGCACCCTACTCCAGTACTCTTGCCTGGAAAATCCCACGGATGGGGGAGCTTGGTGGGTTGCAGTCCATGGGGTCACTAAGAATCGGACACTACTAAGCGACTTCACTTTCAGTTTTCACTTTCATGCATTGGAGAAGCAAATGGCAACCCACTCCAGTATTCTTGCCTGGAGAATCCCAGGGACGGGGGAGCCTGGTGGGCTGCTGTCTATGGGGTCTCAGAGAGCTGGACACGACTGAAGCGACTTAGCAGCAGCAGTAGCAGCATGTGAGAAAATTAAAGGACTCTGACAAGCCCAGTTCTGTTACCAATTAAATCGTTTCTCTACACATGCTTGATGTAAAAATTCCTTACCTATGCATTTTAAGTAGAAAATAGATTCATAAATGCACATGCTTTTATAGGATTTTTCAGTCTTTCATGCCCTAGTGCATTCATTTGTTCATCAAACATCTCATTTTAGAGGCTATTTCTCTAAAATCACATAAGGGGACCTTCCAAAAACAGTTGACTCTTTTTTTCTTTTTTGGCCGATGGCATTCGGGCTCTTAGTTCCCTCACCAGGGATCAAACCCACGTCCCCTGCAGTTGAACTGTGGAGTCTTAACCACTGGACTGCCAGAAAAGTCCAGCTTTTTTCTATGAATGTATTTAAGCCCTTGGAATCTGGCTAATTATATTACAAATTGTTAAAAAAGTCATATATTTACTTATGTAAGTTGCAAATATTTATATATTAATATTTAAGAAAAATGCGTAGTGATTATTTACGACCTTCTTTTTAAAATATTTGTGTTTTTTTGTGGCTTGAACTATCTTATGAGGACCTTTATTTTTTCTAAAAGGTTAAAAATAACCTGGAAAAGGGTGTTTTCTTTAAAATAGCAGCAGTTCTACCTGCAAGTATTGTGATGCAGTGAACATCATTGGTATCCTCACAGTATCGGACAAGTCCTGATTATCACTGACTTCCTGAAAAATGATTATTAAAGAAGGTTCCTGAAGAATTTTGGGTTTACAGTCACCGAAACAGAAATAATATCTGATCTTTCAGGATAGCAGCAGAAATGTGCCTTCAGATGTCTGTTTTCAACACTGGTATTGAGATTGTTTTCAGTCTNGCCCACAATCTCGCAGACGCTTGGCTTCCAGGGCGCGCTGCTTGCCACGCCCCAGGGGAATGCTGGTCCCCCACCTCCCCACCTGCCGCTCTGGCCTCCGCTGCAGGCAGGCGCGCTCCAGAGGCTGCAGGTTGGGCCACCTGGCAGCTGAGGTGCTGCGTGTGCGCTGCCATGGAGACGGGCCCCGGGGTTGGTGGCGAGAAGGCAGTCTCCCAAGGCTTTGTGGATATTGGAGAGGAAAAGACTGGAGCCTCCGACCTTCCGGGGCAGTCTGCCTTACTACCCTAGTGCCAAGGGAGCCCAGGTGGGTGCTTTGGGGGTTTCTAGGACAAACGGATGGAGGAGAAGCCAGGGGAGACCAGATCTTGGGAGAAGGCTCTGGAAGGGCTGATCTGGGGAGCCGGGGAGGGAGGAGCCTGTCCATGATTTCACGTCAAAGGGAAAAGCCTTCACAGAGGTCCCTTTGCCAGGCCAGCGTGGTGCCCTGCACAAACACTGGGCCCATGGACTGCGGGGATTGGCCCTGCAGCCCAAGGGGATAAGGAAGGGAGGGCCTGGCAGCTGCCCCCAGAGGAGGGGTAGACCAGGTATCGGCAAAGCCCATCTCTGCCCTAGCCATGGATATGAGGTAGCAGGTAGGGAAATATTCATCCTCCAGGAAGATCCCCTGGGGGAGGGCATGGCAACCCACTCCAGTATTCTTTCCTGAAGAATCCCATGGACAGAGGAGCCTGGAGGGCCACCGTCCATGGGGTTGCAAAGGGTCCGACAGGACTGAAGTGACTTAGCACACATAGCTCATGAAGTGCTGTCTGTGGTTCCCCTGCCTCTCCCTGGAGTCCAGGAAACCAAGGGCAATCCCATACAGCACAGGGAGCATTTTAATCTGCTTTTAAGGCCAGGGAGCTGTGTCCTCCAGCGTGAGCTCAATGATGCTGGGGTGGCTCAGGCCTTTGCCCAGCACAGGGGATGCTGCCAGAGCACCAGGCTTAGGAACTGGTGATCTGGAACAATCACTTTTTTTTTTTTTAAATTATTGGCATATAGTTGATTTACAGTATTGTATTAGTTTCAAGTATACAGCAAAGTGAGTCATTTATACATATTCAGTTCAGTTCAGTCGCTCATTCGTGTCCGACTCTTTGCAACCCCATGGACTGCAGCACGCCAGGCCTCCCTGTCCATCACCAACTCCTAGAGTTCACTCAAACTCATATCTATCGAGTCGGTGATGCTATCCAGCCATCTTATCCTCTGTCGTCCCCTTCTCCTCCTGCCCCCAATCCCTCCCAGCATCAGGGTCTTTTCAAATGAGTCAGCTCTTCTCATGAGGTGGCCAAAGTACTGAAGTTTCAGCTTCAACATCAGTCCTTCCAATGAACACCCAGGACTGATCTCCTTCAGGATGGACTGGTTGGATCTCCTTGCAGTCCAAGGGACTCTCAAGAGTCTTCTCCAGCACCACAGTTCAAAAATATCAATTCTTCAGCACTCGGTTTTCTTTATAGTCCAACTCTTACATCCATACATGACTACTGGAAAAGCCATAGCCTTGACTAGACGGACCTTTGTTGACAAAGTAATGTCTCTGCTTTTTAATATGCTGTCTAGGTTGGTCATAACTTTCCATATATCCACTCTTTTT
>SJYW01046446.1:129155-168130 GCA_006410735.1 Raphicerus campestris | reverse complement strand
CTCTCCCTGGAGTCCAGGAAACCAAGGGCAATCCCATACAGCACAGGGAGCATTTTAATCTGCTTTTAAGGCCAGGGAGCTGTGTCCTCCAGCGTGAGCTCAATGATGCTGGGGTGGCTCAGGCCTTTGCCCAGCACAGGGGATGCTGCCAGAGCACCAGGCTTAGGAACTGGTGATCTGGAACAATCACTTTTTTTTTTTAATTATTGGCATATAGTTGATTTACAGTATTGTATTAGTTTCAAGTATACAGCAAAGTGAGTCATTTATACATATTCAGTTCAGTTCAGTCGCTCATTCGTGTCCGACTCTTTGCAACCCCATGGACTGCAGCACGCCAGGCCTCCCTGTCCATCACCAACTCCTAGAGTTCACTCAAACTCATATCTATCGAGTCGGTGATGCTATCCAGCCATCTTATCCTCTGTCGTCCCCTTCTCCTCCTGCCCCCAATCCCTCCCAGCATCAGGGTCTTTTCAAATGAGTCAGCTCTTCTCATGAGGTGGCCAAAGTACTGAAGTTTCAGCTTCAACATCAGTCCTTCCAATGAACACCCAGGACTGATCTCCTTCAGGATGGACTGGTTGGATCTCCTTGCAGTCCAAGGGACTCTCAAGAGTCTTCTCCAGCACCACAGTTCAAAAATATCAATTCTTCAGCACTCGGTTTTCTTTATAGTCCAACTCTTACATCCATACATGACTACTGGAAAAGCCATAGCCTTGACTAGACGGACCTTTGTTGACAAAGTAATGTCTCTGCTTTTTAATATGCTGTCTAGGTTGGTCATAACTTTCCATATATCCACTCTTTTTCATATTCTTTTCCCATATAGGTCATTACAGAGTACTGAGTAGAGTTCCCTGTGCTATACAGTAGGTCCTTATTAGTTTTTTTATATTATATTTTTATATTTATTTTATATATAATACTGTGTACATGTCAGTCCTGATTTCCCAATTTATCCCTCCCCCGCCTGCCCCCTGAGAACCACAAGTTTGTCTCTACATCTGTTTCAGTTTTGTAGATAAGTTCATTTCACTTCATCTTTTTGAATGTAAGTTTCACTTTCATCTGTGAAATAAATATGGATGATAATGCCTTTCAACTACCCTCAAGACACAGCCTGGGGCCAAGCACAGGCACGGAGACTAATGGGTGTTCCTCTGCTCCTTTTCTGCCAGGACGTCTCCTGTCAGACCCCCCCAGCGTCTGGCCTGAGGATGGCAGAGCAGCAGGGCCGGGAGCCTGAGTGCCCTGTCTGCTGGAACCCCTTCAACAACACATTCCACACCCCCAAAGTGCTGGACTGCTGCCACTCCTTCTGCGTGGAATGCCTGGCGCACATCAGCCTGGCGACTCCGACGCGCCGCCTGCTGTGCCCGCTGTGCCGCCACCCCACCGTGCTGGCCTCTGGACAGCCTGTCACCGACTTGCCCACGGATACGGCCGTGCTCACCCTGCTCCGCCTGGAGCCCCACCACGTCATCCTGGAAGGCCACCAGCTCTGCCTCAAGGACCAGCCCAAGAGCCGCTACTTCCTGCGGCAGCCCCGGGTCTACACGCTGGACCTGGGCCCTGAGCCTGGGAGTCAGGCTGAGCACCCCCAGGACGTGGGCCCTGGCACCAGGCCAGTCCCCATCCCCAGCCGTTACTCTCTGCGGGAGTGTTTCCGCAACCCGCACTTCCGGATCTTTGCCTACACGGTGGCGGTCATCCTCTGCGGCACCGTGTTGTTCATCTTCTCCATCTTTTGCACCAGACGATTTTTCTGGGGGCTGGGGTGAGCGTCTGTTCCAGACACCTTTCCTGGCAGCTGGTGGGTATGGGGACAGCGGAGCACCACTTGGGGTTGGTCTTCCTTCATAGTATTGCTCATTTTTACAATCCAGGGGTCGGCTAGGCTGTGCATCTGCTTCTAGCAAGAGTCCTACTATAATGAGAACCTCTGAAAGCTAACGGACTGGGGAAGATGTGAAGAGACCTCTGGGTGTGAACCATGGGTCGTGGAAGGGCAGAGAACAGACCTGTGATTACACAGCCAGAAGCAAGTTGTGCCAAAAGGCTGGATGAGGGCACCCAGGAGCCTGTCCAGCCCAAATAGCAGGTTGCACTTCTTACTGGAGCTGCTTTGAACTCAGTTCACATTGTTTTGTTTTTTCAGTTGCTCTTTTTACTATTTGTTGCTAAAAAAATCTTGGAGTGAACTTTAATCGGGAGCAAGTGTGTTTGTCTTCTCCTTTCAGTTTTCTCTTTGCCTCTCTTGCAACCATTCCCGGTAAAAAGGGCCTGCATTCGTTAATTTATTCACTTATTCAACAACCCATTGGCTGGTCCTCTGTGAGAACTAGGGGGAGAGAAGGGTAGGATTAACCAGGAGCGGCAGAGTCCTTATCAGTAAGGAGGGCAGGCCCACCCGGTTGCTTTTTGTTCACGATGACCTCTTGTTAGTATGTGGTTTATGGAGTGTTAAGAGTATAAAAGTTTAAAGGGAAAAGAAACCAGAGTCAGTGGATCAAAAGAAATCTGGGATTTGGAGGAAAAGATTTGTTTATTCCTCCTGGAAGGTGCAGAGTAGAGTTCTGATTCCCTTCCTTCAACCCTTGTAATTCCAGCCGTAAGAGGTAAGGCAGGGTGCATCCATCGTGGCACAGTGGATAAGAATCTGCCTGCCAATTCAGGGGACACAGGTTTGACCTCTGGTCGGGGAAGATACCACACGCCGAGGAGCAACCAAGCTGCAACTATGGAGGCTGCATGCCCATATCCTGAGCTTGGCAACAAGAGAAGCCGCTGCAGTGAGAAGCCCCCATGCACCGCAACAGAGAAAGGCCTCGCAAAGCAACGAAGACCCAGTGCAGGCAAAACAAATAAAATTATGTTTTACAAAAAAAGAAGTAAGGCAGGGAATTCTCTGGCAGTCCAGTGGTTAGGACATCTTGAGTCCACTGCAAGGGAACTAAGGTTCCACATGCCATGAGGTGTGGCAAAAAAAAAAAAAAGAGAGATAAGACAGAAAGTCTGGATAGAGTAAAAGCCTTAGCTCCCATCCCAAGCAACACGGCCAGGGGAGCCTGGTTTTATTCTGTGTGACGCCATCTAGGGACCAAGGAAACTGGATAGAATCTGGATGCTGCTTGACTGCCAGTGGCCACCTCTGCTGGATCTAAAACCCTGACTTCTGTTTCCACACTTGTAATGCTGCGTGGTGACTCAGGTCTCTGAAACGACCTCAAAGCAAATTAGAACACCATCACAAAATGATAACATTTTGTTTTGGGGGGATGAATTTGTAGAATAAGCTTTCAGAGCCCAGAAACGGAGTTGATTTCATTTGTTCTATATCACATTTTGTGAGTTTCATGAGCTTCTATAAATTCTTATGGGTCTTGATGTATAAGATAGTCCCAAATTGCCAAGACATGCAGACTTCATGTTTAGTAACACCACAGCCTTAAGCTCCACTGTGAAGGAAAAGTCCTCCATCACGAAATTGGAAAATCGCCTTCATATCCTGCCAAGGGACTAGCATCTACCTCTCCATTTGCGCCATCAGGTAATTACCCGAAAGCTGGGACTCCACACTTCTCCCCACTGACTTCATTCCTTTACACATTCTCGCTTCTTAACCTTGTGGCGGGCAAATTAGGCAATGAGCTCACGTTCTCAGAGCCGTGAGGAACAGAGAGAGGAGCTGGGGGAAGCTCAGGGAGGAACACCTGCCTCTGTACTAGGGCCGACTGCTCTCGAGTTCAGGAGGTCTCGCCCCAGTTTCACAGATGAAACTGAGGCTCCCCAAGTTTAACTACCTTGTTCCAGGTCACCCAAGCTAGTATGTGCTGGAGGCCTTTAGTCAAAGCAGAACTTCTACTCTTGGAGTGGCTGATTCACCAAGCAAGACTCAGCTTTGAGTATTCTGGAATAGGAAAGGTTATATTTAACACTGCAGCACCTTCTGTTTTCACATTTAATATTAATGGTTCTACCATTGGGCAGTGCCGTCCTTCTAGAGTGCATTTAGAAATCTTTGGTCCTCCAATGCAGGGGTGAGTTTTTTTCTGGCTGTTGGTACTCAGAGGTCAGNAGTTTCACAGATGAAACTGAGGCTCCCCAAGTTTAACTACCTTGTTCCAGGTCACCCAAGCTAGTATGTGCTGGAGGCCTTCAGTCAAAGCAGAACTTCTACTCTTGGAGTGGCTGATTCACCAAGCAAGACTCAGCTTTGAGTATTCTGGAATAGAAAAGGTTATATTTAACACTGCAGCACCTTCTGTTTTCACATTTAATATTAATGGTTCTATCATTGGGCAGTGCCGTCCTTCTAGAGTGCATTTAGAAATCTTTGGTCCTCCAATGCAGGGGTGAGTTTTTCTGGCTGTTGGTACTCAGAGGTCATGGATGCTAAGACATGCTGCAATGCTGAAGACAGTTCTACAGAACAAAGCACCATCTGACCCAAAGTACAAATAGTTTCCTGTTGAATAACACTGCAGGNGTTTTTCTGGCTGTTGGTACTCAGAGGTCAGGGATGCTAAGACATGCTGCAATGCTGAAGACAGTTCTACAGAACAAAGCACCATCTGACCCAAAGTACAAATAGTTTCCTGTTGAATAACACTGCAGGCTCCTTGTAAGTTCACAGGTACAAGTGATGAAATTAACTCCCTTTGGCATGAAGTCAGAGTAACAGATGCAGCGATGTGGTATAAATGGTAGAACAGGCTTTTCCAGTAAGTGACCTGAGGTGACTTTTTTCTTTTTAAAGAATAAGGCAATTTATTAACCCAGGATCATTTGCTCTAATGCTGTTTGTTGCCAGCTGCCACCTGTCTGGCGATTCTGTCCAGAGCTTTTTCCTGAGATGTCAGTTTGCAGCCCCCATCTTGGTCTTTTTCCACCATTTTCAGCCCCTACAGAGCTTGGAGGACCTAATGGGCCACACTCTTGGAACCTCTGCTGAAGTGGCTGGGCATGACGCCATTCCTCTAATGCCCCCCCAGATATCATGGTCGTGGGGCCAAGCCCAGCGCCCCTGGAGGTACAGGGGCTGTGAAATGGAAGCAGCTTGTGTGTAGGATCAGTTCTCATTGTAGGAGTGAGCTCTTTATGCTTGGCCAGCTTAACAGTGTCCACCCATTCAGGGACTTTCAGCTTCCCGAACTTTTTCAGGAAGGTGGCCAGCGCTCTGACAGACCCCCGCTGGTTCAGTCTTTTCCAGTAACTCCAGGCATCGTGCAGCCTCCATGCTGCCAGCCAGGGGAAAGAAGGTGACTTCTAAAA
The DNA here is from genome assembly GCA_006410735.1 of Raphicerus campestris. Taxonomy (NCBI): domain Eukaryota; kingdom Metazoa; phylum Chordata; class Mammalia; order Artiodactyla; family Bovidae; genus Raphicerus; species Raphicerus campestris. Next base: position 162,850 of record SJYW01046446.1, on the reverse strand, counting down.
ATGGTTTGCTATTCAGTTGACCCAGAAACCCCAGAAAATCATGCAAATGAAGAGGTTCAAAATCTTCATATGTTCACTTTAAGAACACTTGTGAAATGACCCAGGCCACCTAGGGCATGCATATTTGAAATGCCACCAAGTATCTGAACGATGTCCCTTTTCAGAATATGTGCCATGCCATTCTGTCGTCACAGTGGTCGAGTTTGTAGGTGTGCTCAGGCCAGAGGGACTGGATGCAGGGCTGGTGGTCCAGGGGGCTGTTTTCACTGTACATGCCAAGATGCAGAGAGCAACGCCGACCCGGGCTCAGATGCAGATGCTCTGGCCACCAAGCACATCCAGGGGAACAAAGCCCGAGAAGGGGCGCAGGGTTCACAGCTCGCGGCGGGTTCACCCGATCCAGCTCTCCCTGCCACCCTGAGACGATCCTGTGTCCCTGCCACGCTGAAAGAAGGACAACTTCTCACTGAAAAAGGAGATTGTTCCTAAACCAGAAGAGGAGGTGGCACAGAAGAAAAACATACCCCAGAAGAAAATGAAGAAACAAAAATAATGGAAATAATGGGCCTGGGAATAAACGCTGCCAAAAAATAAATACAAGGTAGAGCGGTTAAAGAGTTCAGGCTTTGTACAGGGAACAGGCTGTGCTGGCTGTTTTTTTTTTTCTTTTTTTTGGTCTGGTCAGTGTAGCTAACAGACTAAAGTCCTAGGAAACCTCTTATAAGGTCACAGAGAGCAGACTCTACCACTTACTAATTAGGTAATCTGGAGCAAGTCACTTCTTTGAATTGCAGTTTTGTTTGTAAAAAAGGCAAGAATAATTAACTCATGAGACCGAGAATTAAACAAGATGTCCGTGCTGCCTGGCAGGACCTAGACGAAGTGCTCTCTTAAGCGATGGCGCTAGTGCTTTTCACTGTTCTCATGAAACGCCGCACTAAGTGTATGCTCCTCAGCCAAAGGAACAATATTTCCAGTGAGGAAATGTATATTCCACATTTCTTTTGCCAAAGGCTTAGATGAAATGTTTTCACTCAGTTGCTACTTCTAAATCACTTGGAAACCCCCATGGCCCCCAAAAGAAGACACGTTTGAATGATAGTCAAATTTCACTTTGAGAAAATCTTGAACACACTATATTTTAAAACTGCATGCTAATATACCAAGGTTCATTATTAGTTTCAACACACTACAAAGGTAGTTAAGAAAAGAAGTTGTTCACGGCTTAACTATGGAGGAAATGNATATGTGCCATGCCATTCTGTCGTCACAGTGGTCGAGTTTGTAGGTGTGCTCAGGCCAGAGGGACTGGATGCAGGGCTGGTGGTCCAGGGGGCTGTTTTCACTGTACATGCCAAGATGCAGAGAGCAACGCCGACCCGGGCTCAGATGCAGATGCTCTGGCCACCAAGCACATCCAGGGGAACAAAGCCCAAGAAGGGGCGCAGGGTTCACAGCTCGCGGCGGGTTCACCCGATCCAGCTCTCCCTGCCACCCTGAGACGATCCTGTGTCCCTGCCACGCTGAAAGAAGGACAACTTCTCACTGAAAAAGGAGATTGTTCCTAAACCAGAAGAGGAGGTGGCACAGAAGAAAAACATACCCCAGAAGAAAATGAAGAAACAAAAATAATGGGAATAATGGGCCTGGGAATAAACGCTGCCAAAAAATAAATACAAGGTAGAGCGGTTAAAGAGTTCAGGCTTTGTACAGGGAACAGGCTGTGCTGGCTGGTTTTTTTTTTCTTTTTTTTGGTCTGGTCAGTGTAGCTAACAGACTAAAGTCCTAGGAAACCTCTTATAAGGTCACAGAGAGCAGACTCTACCACTTACTAATTAGGTAATCTGGAGCAAGTCACTTCTTTGAATTGCAGTTTTGTTTGTAAAAAAGGCAAGAATAATTAACTCATGAGACTGAGAATTAAACAAGATGTCCGTGCTGCCTGGCAGGACCTAGACGAAGTGCTCTCTTAAGCGATGGCGCTAGTGCTTTTCACTGTTCTCATGAAACGCCGCACTAAGTGTATGCTCCTCAGCCAAAGGAACAATATTTCCAGTGAGGAAATGTATATTCCACATTTCTTTTGCCAAAGGCTTAGATGAAATGTTTTCACTCAGTTGCTACTTCTAAATCACTTGGAAACCCCCATGGCTCCCAAAAGAAGACACGTTTGAATGATAGTCAAATTTCACTTTGAGAAAATCTTGAACACACTATATTTTAAAACTGCATGCTAATATACTAAGGTTCATTATTAGTTTCAACACACTACAAAGGTAGTTAAGAAAAGAAGTTGTTCACGGCTTAACTATGGAGGAAATGATATCCCACTCCAGTATTCTTGCCAGGAGAATCTCATGGACAGAAGAGCCTGCTGGGCTAGTCCATGGGGTCGCAAGAGTCAGACACAACTTTGCGACTAAACCACAACTACGGAGGAAATAGAGGCCGTTAAACAGTGAAAAAAATGAAGTGCCCAATGGAAGGCAGAGCTGATAATCCAGAACCTCAGAGGCACATTAGGATGTGCAACTATTTAGTTGAAACTGAAATTAGACTAAAAAGTCTATTTAGTGACATGTCACTCATTCATAGTTTGTACAAGAGTAACTGTCAGCTTCCCTGGGAAGCAAAGGACAAGTGTTTTGAATGTTCAAGAAGCCATCATATAAGCCCTTCAATTCTCTATACACAATCCTTGCCAATTCTATTTTTGTGTCATTCTGTGTGAATTCAGAGTTCAGGGGCTGTATGTCTGGGGTGGAAAGAGAAAGTAACTGCTGCATGGCCAATGACTAAGAATTACAGGGTCCAGATACAGTTCACTGGCAGTCTGGCGAACAATGCAACAGCGCTCTATTAAAAAAAAAATGACTGGCAGAATGCTTACTAAGGAGATGGAATTGGAATAAGCCATACTTGAGATCATTTGTTATATCCCAAACTTAAAAAAAAGGATCTCTGTGGACTCAGGAAATGCTTCACTATACAAAAAAAAAAAAAAAGCTTCACTATACAAATTCTTTAAAGGACAGTTTTTTAAATAGGATTTTACTCTGTATAAAGTGTGCAATAAAGAAAAAAAGTTTATGTTTAGGAATACTCATTAGGGATTTTGTTTTTCCTCAGGGTTATCTCCACATGAAGGGTGCATATAAATAACCAACAGAAAAGGACCGCACAATAGAGACATCACGTTTGCCTCCTAAAAATTTCATTGAACCCTGACACAATGGCCTAGTTTTGGGCTAACACAAAGGATGCCAAACTTCAAAGAAAAAGGGAAGATGTCTTCTGAGGAGGCAGACGCTCAGTTCTGAACTCCCCGATGCAGTGAGCGTTCCAAGTGAACTCAGCAGGATGAGGTGAGGCCTCTCCTGCGTAACCCAGGACACAGCTGTGGTCTACGTCTTCGCCTTCCATTCTCAGGGTTCTCGCTGTCAGCTACTGTTCAGCCAGCGCACAGTGAGATGGGCTTCCTGCATAGAGCACGGCCGTCTTGTTCTCTGGGTCACATGGAGTCCTGAAACATGTACCATGTAACGGAAAGCCAGGTTTCAAGAAGTAAAAACCCTGAGTCCTTTGAGGGAAGCAAGAGGGCATTCAAACAAAAGATTAATAAAAACAATGTCTACAAAGTTCATGGAGGGGCTTGAAGATGAAAACTAAAATTTTTCAACCATGGAAGGGGTTGACCAACACCCAGGGATTGGGCTGCTTGCCGGAAGTGGGAGCTGAGACAGAAATTCAATTCTTTTGAGGATCTATATACATGGTAATTGGCGAAATACATGATAGAACAAAACACATCAATTCCTTTCCTTTGAAAATGGCTCTAAAGGGAGAGTGAGGCTTGAGTCCTTCTTCCATGGTCCTGCCTATTCAGCCATCCAGAGCTTGAAGGTCCTGTCATAGGAGCAAGTGGCTATGAGCTGCCCATCGGAAGAAATGTCTAGGCCCATCACTTTGCCTTCATGGCCGGCCAGAGTCTTCAGAGGGGACCAGCCTGGGTGAGTCCAGATTTTGGCTGTGTTATCATAGGCACCAGTGAGCAAGAAATTCCCATGGATAGCTACAAAAGAGAAGAGGAATTACTTCAGGAATTGAAATATTCAAGAGCATTAAGAAAAGAACCCAAATCTGCAGGGTGAGTGCTCAGTTGTGGCCGACTCCTGGTGGCCCGTCAGGCTCCTCTGTCCACAGAATTTTCCAGGCAAGAATATTAGAGTGGGTTACTTCCCTGGTGGTCCAGCGGTTAAGATTCCATGCCTCCACTGTAGGGGGCATGGGTCTGACCCCTGGTTGTGAAATTAAGATCCCACATGCCACATGAAGAAAAAAAAAATCTAAAGCAATTAAGAATACTGGAGTGGCTTGCTATTTCCGCCTCCAGGGGATTTTCCCAACCCAGGGATCAAACCCACGTCTCTTGCATCTCGTGCATTGGCAGGTGGATTCTTTACTGCTGTGCCACCTGGGAAGTCCCCAAATCCACTAGAATATACTATTTTCAAAAAGATGTTATTTCGGCATTCACAAGATGCCAACCTCCGATCTGCATTTTTACTAGGCCTCTACAAACTTAGGGAAACAAATAACATTATTAAGGTCTATTGGTTCTTTCCCTGATACACAACCTATTCAAAACAATATTAAGAACCAAGAGCTTGGACCTTCCATGGAAAGCAAAACATGCACAGAAGTAAGTCTTCTTTACTTTCTAGCCACAAGTATGCAGTCATAGCTCTGTCTGAAAGGGTGATCAAGGGAAGGAGATTATCATCTGTTCCTTTAACAGGGTCCAAATTCTCTCATGTTCCCCTTCCAAGTTAAGCTAACACCCGGCCTGCATTTCATGCAGAGGCAATCTGTGTGTCTTGAAGTTAGGCTTACAACAGAAGGAAAACTTACGCTCAAACTTGACACCTGTCACCAAGTTCTGATGGGCAGGAATGGTGTAGACACAACGTCGCTGTCGAAGGTCCCAAACTTTGCAGGTGTTGTCGCCACTGCCAGTGGCAATGTGGTAGCTGCGGATCAGATGTAGCGAGGACGTTAGACACACAGAATACTTTCTGGCCAATAACCTCGTCCAGCCCTCATTCAGTGAGCTTATTTACCCATTGGGGGAGAAACTTATTCCATATATTTCCTTCAGGTGACCTTCCAGGAACATGATACAACGTCCGGTGCGCAGGTCCCAAACTCGACCAAATGCATCCAGCCCCCTGACAAAACAATTCATGAATGGGTATTTTGAACCCAATTCTCTGTGGAAGCAGGCAGACGTCAGAGGTCAGACGACTGAGCTGCCCCGGCTATGTGGAAGAAGCCTTACCCAGTGCCAGCCAAAGAGCCATCTTGATGGAAGGCAATGTCATACACACCCATGCTGTGGCCCTCCTGATGCAGGATCTCCTCTTGAGCTTCCAAATCCCATAAGCGCCACGATCGGTCATAGCTTAAAAAGTCAAGCTAATAATTAACCAGCAGATACTCAAAGTGCACAAAGTGCTACAAATTACAAGTGTACAAAGTGCTTCAATGTACCAAGTACTGTAAATAGTTGGAGCTCAAGTTATACTTCTGAAACTACTCATACAACCATATTAACAAATTCTTTTCTGGCATAAATAACGTCTCCACAACTAAGTGTATCTGTCTTGGGTGCTAAATGGGAAACTATGGACTGCCTATGCCTAAAAACTACCTCAGTGGCTATTTTAAAAAAGAGAATCCCCTTAGAATGGCCCAGAACAAAGACTCTGTCGCCTACTTTCTTCCCCAATTTCACTGTTATGTCCTTCCATTCACTGAGCATTTACTGGGTCCTAAACTGAATGCTGGGGATATAATCCATCATAAATAACTCAACAGAATAGAATAGAATAGAGAGTATATAAAGAGGTCCACATATACACGGTCAGATGATTTTCAATGTGACCACCAAAGCAATGTTAATAGTGAAAATCTCAATAAATGATGAGAAAACTGTAATACATATGGGAAAAAAGATAAAACAAATAAAAAATCCTCAATTAAAAAATGGGTAAAGCACCTGAACACTGAACAAAAGAAAATACCCAAAGGGTCAGGAAGCGTGAGACTCAACAGCAGCAGCCATCAGAGTAATAAAACCTGAAGCCATGAGATTTCACTACGTACTTGCAAGACTGGGCAAAATGATGAGATGCCAATGCCAAATGCTGCAAAGATGCTAAAAAAACACCAACAACACTAGAATGCTGGGAATGCAGAATGACACCAACTCTGGAAAACCATCTGGAAATTTTAAAAGTTAAATATACATCTACCCTATAACCTTGCAATTGCATTCCAAGATATTTATTCAAGAGAAAGGAAAGACAAATATTTCCACAAAAAGTACTGGACAAGAGTACCTATAGCAGCTTTATTCTTATCAGCCAAGAGTTGGAAACAGCCCAAGTGTCCACCAATGGGAGGATGGATAAACTGCCAGTCATGCAACTGACTACTTCTCAGCAATAAGAAGGAGCTCCTGATACATCCAACGACAAGAGTGAATCTGAAAAATGCTGTGCTGAGTCAAAGAGCCCAGACACAAATGAGTTTATAAGGTACGACTACATAGAGTCAATTTATGGTGACAGAAATCAGGGCAGGGGTTGTTTTCGAAAGGGAAGTTGGCTGGGAAAGGCATGGGGGAACTTTCTGGGGTGATGCAAGCGTTCTCTCTATCGACAAGTGTATGGCTATGAGCGTAACTGATGCCGTCTTGGGCCCATACAGTTCTTCCTGTCCTCCTGCTGACCCCACCCAGAACTGTACTGTGCGGTAAATCACTTTTCTATTGTCAAGGGCTTTTATTAATAGTTAATAGATATTGTTTAACAACCATTAGGACCAGGAGACCTCCATGCTCTGTTAGTCGTCAAACAATGAAGACCTTTGCTAATGTATTCCCAGCACCTACTGGTTACCCATTCATAAATCTTGACTTAGGAATGTACTTCCTGCTTCCAAGCACAGACCCCCGTACCCTAGGTAACTATAAAATTGCTGCAGTGGCTTCTTGAAGGTGCAGAGTGCAGCTGTGCATGTTTCAGGATTGCTGACTGCCAGATCCCACCCTGTAAGTGACCCTATAATAAACGGATCCACTGGTAATCTGGATGGAGCTGTCCACCTTGATTATTCATCTCAAGATGCTTCTCAGGGACATCCCTCGTGGTACAGTGGATAAGAATCCACCTGCCAATGCAGGGTACATGGGCGCAATCCCTGGTCTGGGACGATTCCACATGACGTGGGCCACCCATGCGCCACAGCTGCTGAAGCCTGTGCACCTGGAGGCTGAGCTTAGTCAGCAAAGGGAGCCACCGCAATGAGACGCATGTGCACTGCAGCAAGCGCAGCGCCCGTTCACCACAACCAGAGAGCCCACAGGCAGCAACAAAGACTCAGTGCAACCAAAAAAAAAAAAAANAACGAGAAGCCCGCGCACCACCACAATGAGGAGTAGCCTCCACTCGCCACAATTAGAGAAAGCCCAAGAGCAGCAACGAAGACTCAGTGCAACCAAAAAAAAAAAAAAAAATGACTTCTCAGTTTGGTGGGCACTTTCTGTTCCCTTGGACCTCCAACAACAGGGATGTGGGTCATGTGAATGTATACATTTGTCAAGACTGACTAAATTATACACTTAAATCCATTTCACTGCATGTAAATTGTTATCTCAAAAACTTCTTTAATAGATTCTGGCCTCACTGAATTTATAGAACCAAGAAAAGCGACTGATATGTAAGCAGTGAAGTTATAATACAACATATAGCCCACCCCGCCTCCCCCTACCCCCACCAAAAAATGCACTTCTAGTATTGGCCAAGAAAGAGAAGAGGGAAACTCTAGCTCTCTTGCATTTAGTAACCAAAATTTCAGATTAACTGCAAATTAAAACCAAATACACTTAGCCTTAACTGTACCATATAGTCTTTTTTGATTCTGATTCACTGCAGTCCAAGAAAATATTACTTGAAGACAGAATAAAAGGCTGGCTTACCAGGTGGTACCTAAGAAACGTCCTGATGGATGCCACATTACACGGGCCACACGCACTGTGTGGCCTTCAATATCTGCCACTGGTTCATCACTGAAAAGGAACCAAATATCGTAAGCAAACTATTTTACAGTCATGCAATTATTCACTGAATTTTTTTCAACTGTTGAGCACACAGGCACTCATTCTGCATGGGTGGACAAGCCAAACTGTAACTTGTAATCTGTTAAAATTTTAGGGCCAATGGTAATCTAATCATCCCCCAAGGCTATGAAAGCTTTGGGTCTATTACGTGTGTCCCCGGGGGAGCACTGCCCGTTTTCTGTTGTTCCGTAGCTCAGCTGTGTGCTACTCTTTGCGACTCCATGGACTACAGCAGGCCAGGCCTCCCTGGCCTCCACCATCTCCTGCAGCTTGCTGAAACTCATGTCCGTTGAGTCAGTGATACCATCCAAACATCTCATCCTCTGTCATCTCCTTCTCCTCTTGCTTTCAATCTTTTGAAGCATCAGGGTATTTTCCAGTGAGTGAGTTCTTCACATCACGTGGCAAAGTACTGGATCTTCAGCTTCAGCATCAGTCCTTCCACTAAATATTCAGGGTTGATCTCCTTTAGGACTGACTGATTTGATCTCCTTGCAGTTCAAGGGACTCTCAAGAGTCTTCTCCAGCACCACAGTTCAAAAACATCGGTTCTTCGGAGCTCAGTCTTCTTTATGGTCCAACTCTCACATCCATAAATGACTACTGGAAAAGCCATAGCTTTGTGTATATGCACCTCTGTTAGTAAAGTAATGCCTCTGCTTTTTAATATGCTATCTAGGCTTGTTATTGCTTTTCTTCCAAGAGGCAAGTGTCTTTCAATTTCACGGTTGCAGTCGACATCTACAGTGATTTTGGAGCCCAAGAAAATAAAGTCTGTCACTGTTTCCATCATCTCCCCGTCTATTTGCCATGAAGTGATGGGACCAGATGCCATGATCTTAGTTTTTTCAATGTGAATTTTAAGCCAGCTTTTTAAACTCTCCTCTTTCACCTTCATCAAGAGGCTCTTTAGTTCCTCTTCCCTTTCTGCCATAAGGGTGGTATCATCTGCGTATCTGAGGTTATTGATATTTCTCCAGGCAATCTTGATTCCAACTTGTGCTTCATCTAGCCCGGCATTTCTCATGATTTACTCTGCTTGTAAGTCAAATAAGCAGGGTGACAATATACAGCCTTGACGTACTCCTTTCCAAATTTTGACCAGTGTGTTGTTCCATGTCTGGTTCTAACTACTGCTTCTTGACCTGCATACAGGTTTCACAGGAGGCAGGTCAAGTGGTCTGGTATTCCCATCTCTCTCAGAATTTTCCACAATTTGTTGTGATCCACACAATCAAAGGCTTCAGTGTAGTCAATGAAGCAGAAGCAGATGCCACAGCACTTCAGTAAGCACTGTCCTTCTATTTCAGTTCACTGTCAACACACTCTCAATTCTATACCACTTACGATTAAGAGAAAAATAAAAGATACTTCAACCTAACAAGCAAAATAATTTCTCTGAACCAAAGGACTGCTGAGAGTCTAGAAAGTAACATACTTTGATAGAGATGGCAGGGCAATATCAAACATTTCTGGTGCAAGTGGATTATAGATAATTTTATCTCAAACTTCAGCTTGTCCACGGATCCACATGAAAGAAGAACTCCTAAATAGAGGCTTAGTTTCCTTTCAGTGGCGTTAAATTCTACTACCAGCAACAGCAGAAAGAAGACCTGAAACACTAGTGAAAGGAAATAAACACAAACCCTAAAGAGGGCAATTAAAAAGGGAACCCTATCAATGCGGATACACAGAACTAATCAAAGCCCTAGGGGAACAAATATTGCTACTTATTACCAAAGCCAATTAAAACTTGCTGTGCTCACAGGTAAGATCCTATCTAGCAGAGTGGAGACACTAATTAGCTCCTCACAAAACCCTAGAACAAAAGCCTCACGTGCTTTCTCAAAGAAGGAAAACTAAGCAACTGCATTCAGAAGTCTTTTAGGCAACAAGGTGCTTCTAACTATTTCTTGGAAAACAATAAATAATCACAAATATATTAAAACAGACAAGCCTATTGTAATTGGAAAATATGGTTTAGGTAAAGTATGACGATATTGGGAGGAGATACCACTTCCTTGGCAATACTNTCAAAGAGCCCCCTAGCGTCGAAGTGAAATGAAGACCAGGCGGAGGAGCCACGCCCCGCTTTTGCTGTCTTCAGCAGGTCTTTCTGTCTTATTCCAAGTAAGATGATGAATGTGAGGCGTCAGGCAAACTGCAAGCAAACAGCTTTGCACAGCCCTGCTGCCCTGGATGCTGGGGCATCAGAGGCGGACAGGACAGGACTGTTGCCGCCTTGTAGGGCTTCAGAGTGAAAGTGAAGTCGCTCAGTCGTGTCCAGCTCTTTGCAACCCCATGGACTGTAGCCTCCCAGGGTTCTCTGTCCATGAGATTTTCCAGGCAAGAGTACTGGAGTGGGTTGCCATTTCCTTCTCCTTGTAGGGGGTGGAGATGCTCAAAATATTGGTGTTTCCAGAGCTGGAAAGAGCCCCCTCCCCTCCCCTAGGCCTCTTAACGATAGTAATGGCTATTTACTGTGAAAAATTCTCAAAGAGATGGGAATACTAGAGNTCCTTGTAGGGGGTGGAGATGCTCAAAATATTGGTGTTTCCAGAGCTGGAAAGAGCCCCCTCCCCTCCCCTAGGCCTCTTAACGATAGTAATGGCTATTTACTGTGAAAAATTCTCAAAGAGATGGGAATACTAGAGCACCTGACCTACCTCCTGAGAAATCTGTATGCAAGTCAAGAAGCAACAGTTAGAACTGGACATGGAACAACAGACTGGTTCCATATCGGGAAAGGAGTAGTAAAGGCTGTGTATTGTCACTCTGCTTATTTAACTTATATGCAGAGTACATCATGCAAAATGCCAGGCTGTATGAAGCACAGTTGGAATCAAAATTGCAGGGAGAAATATCAATAACCTCAGATATGCAGATGACACCACCCTTACGGCAGAAAGTGAAGAAGACTTAAAGAGCCTCTTGATGAAAGTGAAAGAGGAGAGTGAAAAAGTTGCCTTAAAACTCCCATTCAGAAAACTAAGATCAGGGCATCTGGCCCCATCACTTCATGGCAAATAGATGGGGAAACAATGGGAACAGTAACAGACTTTAGTTTGGGGGGCTCCAAAATCACTGCAGATGATGACTACAGCCATGAAATTAAAAGACGCTCTCTCCTTAGAAGAAAAGCAATGACAAACCTAGACAGCATATCAAAAAGCAGAGACATTACTTTGCCAACAAAGGTCCATCTAGTCAAAGCTTTGTTTTTTCCAGTAGTCATGTATGGATGTGAGAGTTGGACTATAAAGAAAGCTGAGCGCTGAAGAACTGATGCTTTTGAACTGCAGTGTTGGAGAAGACTCTTGAAAGTCCCTTGGACAGCAAGGAGATCCAGCCAGTCCATCCTAAAGGAAATCAGTCCTGAATATTCATTGAAGGACTCATGCTGCAGCTGAAACTCCAATACTTTAGCCACCTGATGCAAAGAACTGACTCACTTGAAAAGACCCCAGTGCTGGGAAAGATTGAAGGCAGGAGGAAAAGGGGACAACAGAGGATGAGATGGTTGGATGGCATCACTGAAATCAATGGACATGAGTTTGAGTAAGCTCCAGGAGTTGGTGATGGACAGGGAAGCCTAGCATGTTGCAGTCCATGGAGTCACAAAGAGTTGGACACAACTGAGCAACTGAACTGAACTGATTGAGCATTTGCTAAACGCCAGGTTTTATTACAGAAATTTATGCTGCAATGTGACATTCAATCCATACAACAATAGATACAGACCAGGAAACCAAGATCTAGTGAAAGGTGAAGCCAGTTGTCCAAGATCAGTGGGGATGGAATTAGAATCTCTGCCTCCAATTGTTGTTCAGTTGCTCAGTCATGTCGGACTCTTTGCGAGCCTAGGGACAGCAGCATGCCAGGCTTCCCTGTCCTTCACCATCTCCTGGAGTTTGGTCAGACTCCTGTGCATTGAATTGATGATGCTGTCCAATCATGTCATCCTCTGTCATCCCCCTCTCCTGCCTTCATTCTTTCCCAGCATCAGGGTCTTTTCTAATGTCAGCTCTTTGCATCAGGTGGCCAAAGTATTGAAACTTCAGCTTCAGCATCAGTCCTTACAATGAATATTCAGGGTTGATTTCCTCTAGGATTGATTGGTTTGATCTCCTTGCTGTCCAAGGGGCTCTCAAGACTCCTCTCCAGGACCACAGTTTGAAGGCATCAATTCTTTAGTGATCAGCCTTTTTTATTGTCCAGCTCCCACATCCGTATATGACTACTGGAAAAACTGTAACTTTGACTATATGAACTTTTGTAGGCAAAGTCATGTGTGTGGTTTTTAATATGCTATCTAAGTTTGTCGTTGCTTTTCTTCTAAGGAGCAAGTGTCTTTTAATTTCTGGCTGCAGTCACCGTCCACAGTGATTTTGGAGCCCAAAATAGTTTGTCATTGTTTCCACTGTTTCCCCATCTATTTGCCATGAAGTGATGGGACCAGATACCATGATCTTAATTTTTTGAATGTTGCGTTTTAAGCCAGACTTTTCCCTCTCCTCTGTCACTTTCATTAAGACTCTTCAATTCCTCTTTACTTTCTGCCATAAGTGTCATCTGCATATCTTAGGTTATTGATATTTCTCCCTGCATTGATTCCAGCTTGTGCTTCATCCAGCGCGGCATTTCGCATGATGTACTCTGCATAGAAGTTAAATAAGCAGGGTGACAATATACAGCCTTGACGGACTCCTTTCCCAGTTTTGAACCAGTCTGTTGTTCCATGTCCAGTTCTAACTGTTGCTTCTTGACCCGCATATGGGTTTTTCAGGAGGAGGTAAGGTGGTGTGGTATTCCCATCTCTTTCAGAATTTTCCACAGTTTGTTGTCAAAGGCTTTAGTGTAGTCAATGAAGCAGAAGTAGATATTTTTCTGGAATTCTCTAACTTTTTCTATGATCCAAAGCATGTTGGCAATTTGATCCCTGGTTCCTCTGCTTGTATATAAATTCAGCTTGTGCATCTGAAAGTTCTCAGTTTACATACTGTTGAATCCTAGCTTAAAGGATTGTGAGCATTACTCTGGCTAGCATGTGAAATGAATACAGTTGTGTGGTAGTTTGAGCATTCTTTGGCATTGCTCTTCTTTGGGATTGAAATGAAAACTGACCTTTTCCAGTCCTGTGGCCACTGCTGAGTTTCCAAATTTGCTCGCATATTGAGTGTAGCATTTTACAGCATCATCTTTTAGGATTTGAAATAGCTCAGCTAGAATTCCATCACCTCCACTAGCTTTGTTCGTAGTGATACTTCCTAAGGCCCACTTGACTTCACATTCCGGGATGTCTGGCTCTAGGTGAGTGATCACACTACTGTAGTTATCAGGGTCATTAAGATTTTTTTGGTATAGTTTTTCTATGTATTCTTGCCACTTCTTCTTAATATCTTCTGCTTCTGTTAGGTCCATACTGTTTCTGTCCTTTATTGTGCCTATTTTTGCATGAAATGTTCCCTTGGTATCTCTAATTTTCTTGAAGAGATCTCTAGTCTTTCTCATTCTATTGTTTTCCTCTATTTCTTTCCCTTGTTGACTTAAAAAGGCTTTCTTATCTCTCCTTGCTGTTCTCTGGAACTCTGCATTCAAATGGGTGATTCCTTTTCTCTTTTGCCTTTCATTTCCACAGTTTCCACAGCCTCTTTTTTGCTTAGCTATTTGTAAGGCCTCCTCAGATAACCGTTTTGCCTTTTTGCAATTATTTTTCTTTTGATCACTGCCTCCTATACAATGTTACAAACCTCTATCCATTGTTCTTTAGAACAATGTCTATTAGATCTGTCTATTAGATCTAATCCCTTGAATCTATTTGTCATTCCACTCTGTAATCATAAGGGATTTGATTTAGGTGATACCTGAATGGCCTACTGGTTTTCTCATTGCTCTTCAATTTAAATCTGAATTTGGCAATAAGGAGTTCATGATCTGAGCTGTAGTCAACTCCCAGCCTTGTTTTTACTGACTCTACAGAGCTTCTCCAGAGAAGCCAATGGCACCCCACTCCAGTACTCTTGCCTGGAAAACCCCATGGGTGGAGGAGCCTGGTAGGCTGCAATCACTTTCACTTTTCACTTTCATGAATTGGAGAAGGAAATGGCAACCCACTCCAGTGTTCTTGCCTGGAGAATCCCAGGGACGGGGGAGCCTGGTGGGCTGCCGTCTATGGGGTCGCACAGAGTCAGACACAACTGAGGTGACTTAACAGCAGCAGCAGCATAGAGCTTCTCCATCTTCAGCTACAAAGAATATAATTAATCTGATTTCGGTATTGACCATCTGGTGATGTCCATGTGTAGAGTCTTCTCTTGTGTTGTTGGAAGAGGGTGTTTGCTATGACCAGGGTGTTCTCTTGGCAAAACTCTGTTAGCCTTTGTCACGTTCCATTTTGTACTCCAAGACCAAACTTGCCTGTACTCCAGTTATCTCTTGACTTCCTACTTTTGCAGTCCCCTGTGATGAAAAGGATATCTTTTTTTGGTGTTAGTTCTAGAAGGTCATGTAGGTCTTCACAGAAGCATTAAGCTTCAGCTTCTTCAGCATTAGTGGTTGGGACATGGATTTGGTTTGCCGTAGAAACGAACAGAGATCATTCTGTCATTTTTGCGATTGCACCGAAGTACTGCATTTGCTTACTCCTTGGAAGAAAAGTTATGACAAACCTAGATAGTATATTCAAAAGCAGAGATACATTACTTTGCCGACTAAGGTCCATTTAGTCAAGGCTATGGTTTTTCCTGTAGTCATGTATGGATGTGAGAGTTGGACTGTGAAGAAGGCTGAGCGCTGAAGAATTGATGCTTTTGAACTGTGGTGTTGGAGAAGACTCTTGAGAGTCCCTTGGACTGCAAGGAGATCCAACCAGTCCATTCTGAAGGAGATAGCCCTGGGATTTCTTTGGAAGGAATGATGCTAAAGCTGAAACTCCAGTACTTTGGCCACCTCATGTGAAGAGTTGACTCATTGGAAAAGACTCTGATGCTGGGAGGGATTGGGGGCAGAAGGAGAAGGGGACGACCGAGGATGAGATGGCTGGATGGCATCACGGGCTGGATGGACGTGAGTCTGAGTGAACTCCAGGAGATGGTGATGAACAGGGAGGCCTGGCGTGCTGCAATTCATGGGGTTGCAAAGAGTCAGACACGACTGAGTGACTGAACTGAACTGAACTGCATTTTGGACTCTTGTTGACTGTGAGGGCTACTCCATTTTCTTCTTCTAAGGGGTTTTCCCTCATAGTAATAGACATAGTGGTCATCTGAGTTAAATTCACTCATTCCAGTCCATTTCAGTTCACTGATTCCTAAAATGTCAATGCTCACTCTTGCCATGTCCTGTTTGACCACTTCCAATTTACCTTGATTCATGGACCCTGGACTTCAAGATCTAACCAGTCAATCCTCAAGGAAATCAGTCTTGAATATTCTCTGAAAGGGCTGATGCTCCGGTACTTTGACCACTGTTGCAAAGAACTGGCTCCTTAGAAAAGACCCTGATGCTGGGAAAGATTGAATGCAGCAGGAGAAGGGGATGACAGAGGATAAGATGGTTGGATGGCATCACTGACAAAATGAACATGAGTTTGAGCAAGCTGTGGGAGTTGGTGATGGATGGAAGGTTGGCATGCTGGCGTCCATGGGGTCACAGAGTCAGACATGACTGAGCAACTGAACTGAACTGACTGATGGACCTAACATTCCAGGTTCCTACGCAGTATTCTTCTTTACAGCGTCAAACTTTACTTTCACCACGAGACGCATCCACAACTACGTGTTATTTCTGCTTTGGGTCAGCCTCTTCATTCCTTTTGGAGAAGTGGACACCTACCAACCTGGGCGGTTCATCTTTCAGTGTCATATCTTTTTGCCTTTTCCTAGTGTTCATGGGGTTCTCAAGGCAGTAGTGCTGAAGTGGCTTGCCATTCCCTTC
Organism: Raphicerus campestris; assembly: GCA_006410735.1. Lineage (NCBI taxonomy): Eukaryota > Metazoa > Chordata > Mammalia > Artiodactyla > Bovidae > Raphicerus > Raphicerus campestris. The sequence continues at coordinate 146,733 of SJYW01046446.1, read as the reverse complement.
TGCAGTGGACCACGTTTTGTCAGAACTCTCCACCATGGCCCGTCCGTCTTGGGTGGCCCTACACCACATGGCTTGTAGAGTTACTGAGTTAGGCAAGGTTGTGGTCCATGCGGTCTGTTTGGTTAGTTTCCTGTGATTGTGGTTTTCATTCTTTCTGCCCTCTGATGGATGAGGATAAAAGGTTTGTGCAAGCTTCCTGATGCGAGGAACTGGAAGGCCGTGCTTATCTTCCCCNCAACAATAACCTTTTGGTGTGGCTGCTTGACGTGATTAAAGTAGTTTCACACAGAGACACACAATGTAGAATATGTGAAAGAGAAATGAAATGCTTTTTGTTAAGACTCTGGCCTCCCAGTGCAGGGGCACAGGCTCCAGCCTTGCCTGGGATCCCACATGCTGCACTGTGCCCTGCCCGCCCCTCTAAAGCATGTGACTCTGTTTCTTGAATGGGTATTTCAATTCTATCCTTCGCACTGTGAATTGTTGGTAATAATATGCATGTTTTCAAAACTGATTTTAACATACTACCTGAATTAAATGCTTCCCTTCTTCCCAAAACAATCAATTTTGTGGGTCCAAAGAGACTGTACTCGATTAATAGTTTTGAAGCTAGGGTTATTTTGTGGTATGTATATATAAAATGCTTCTTATGCCAATCGAACTTGACTGTAGTCTTACGTCCAAGACCAATCAAACAAGGAAACACTCTGGAAAAGGGTGAAAGACAATGGTCTGCAAAAGACTCCGACCTGTATCTAAATTGTTTCAGAAACTCTAAAATATACACATGTTATTTAAGAGAGGTTTACAGTAGGACCTAAATAGTCATTGTGTTCCCTTATCTTCCAGGTAGGAAATAGGGAGCCAGACGGTTACAATTGCAACCCTCACGACTCAGTAACTCTGGCAGGAAGAGGTGCTGGGTTTCCAGATGCTTTGTCACTGTCTCTCATGTGAGTGTCACCTTCAAATAAAACCTGATGGCTCACTCACCTCCAGCCGTATTGATCACCAAACTAGAAAACAATAGTTCCACGTTCTTAAAGCCAAAGTAGAAGGTCATAGGCTGCCAGGAAACCAAAACATGTTAGTTAGAAACAGTCGAAGTTTCTACATGAAAATCTGAGGTCAAGAAGCTTAGAACACTTTGCCAACAAAGGTCCATATAGTCAAAGCTATGGTCTTTCCAATCGTCACGTATGGATGTTAAGAGTTGGACCATAAAGAAGGCTGAGCACTGGACAACTGATGCTTTTGAACTGGAGTACTGGAGAAGACTCGACTGCATGGAGGTCAAACCAGTCAGTCCTAAAGGAAATCAACCCTGAATATTCATTGGAAGGACTGATGCTAAAACCGAAGCTCCAGTACTTTGGCCATCTGATGCGAACAGCTGACTCATTGAAAATGACCCTGATGTTGGGAAAGATGGAGGGCAGGAGGAGAAGGGGACACAGAGGATGAAATGGTTGGATGGCATCACCAACTCAGGGGATGTGAGTTTGAGCAAACTCTGGGAGGACAGGGAAGGACAGGGAAGCCTGGCGTGCTACAGTCCATGGAATCACAAAGAGTTGGACACAACTTAGTGACTGAACAAAAACGACAAACATAATCATCTTCCAGTCCTAAAATCTGATTATGTCTATGACCCAGGGGGGTGGGAGAGGGCCCGGGCTGCCTTTGCTTTGGCACTTACCATCATCATCATCATGTGGTCATGGGAGTGGTCAGATGACGTGGTCGGGTGATGGTGAGGGGGCATGGTGCTGTTGTCTCCACCACTCATATCCATGTTCATCCCCATGTGGTGGGAACAGTCTATTTTCCTAGGAAAAGTTGAGTCAGCAGAAGATTCTTTTAAGAAAAATAATTAGATACAATAATTAAAAACACAAAATCTTAATTTAAAAAAAAAAAATCTTCACAATGTTTCAACTTGTCTGTTTTTCTCCTTTGGCCACACTATGTGGCATATGGAATCTTAGTTCCCTGCCCAGGGATGGAGCCTGTGTCCCCTGCCCTGGAAGCAGAGTTCCAATCTCTGGACTGCCAAGGAAGGAATTCCCCAAATCTTGTTTCTTGATAAATACTTAGTCTACGTAGGATTTCAGCCCATAAATATATGCTCCCCTAACATTTTACTCAGAATTATTTTTTAATTATCTACAGACANTAAATGCTTCCCTTCTTCCCAAAACAATCAATTTTGTGGGTCCAAAGAGACTGTACTCGATTAACAGTTTTGAAGCTAGGGTTATTTTGTGGTATGTATATATAAAATGCTTCTTATGCCAATCGAACTTGACTGTAGTCTTACGTCCAAGACCAATCAAACAAGGAAACACTCTGGAAAAGGGTGAAAGACAATGGTCTGCAAAAGACTCCGACCTGTATCTAAATTGTTTCAGAAACTCTAAAATATACACATGTTATTTAAGAAAGGTTTACAGTAGGACCTAAATAGTCATTGTGTTCCCTTATCTTCCAGGTAGGAAATAGGGAGCCAGACGGTTACAATTGCAACCCTCACGACTCAGTAACTCTGGCAGGAAGAGGTGCTGGGTTTCCAGATGCTTTGTCACTGTCTCTCATGTGAGTGTCACCTTCAAATAAAACCTGATGGCTCACTCACCTCCAGCCGTATTGATCACCAAACTAGAAAACAATAGTTCCACGTTCTTAAAGCCAAAGTAGAAGGTCATAGGCTGCCAGGAAACCAAAACATGTTAGTTAGAAACAATCGAAGTTTCTACATGAAAATCTGAGGTCAAGAAGCTTAGAACACTTTGCCGACAAAGGTCCATACAGTCAAAGCTATGGTCTTTCCAATCGTCACGTATGGATGTTAAGAGTTGGACCATAAAGAAGGCTGAGCACTGGACAACTGATGCTTTTGAACTGGAGTACTGGAGAAGACTCGACTGCATGGAGGTCAAACCAGTCAGTCCTAAAGGAAATCAACCCTGAATATTCATTGGAAGGACTGATGCTAAAACCGAAGCTCCAGTACTTTGGCCATCTGATGCGAACAGCTGACTCATTGAAAATGACCCTGATGTTGGGAAAGATGGAGGGCAGGAGGAGAAGGGGACACAGAGGATGAAATGGTTGGATGGCATCACCAACTCAGGGGATGTGAGTTTGAGCAAACTCTGGGAGGACAGGGAAGGACAGGGAAGCCTGGCGTGCTACAGTCCATGGGATCACAAAGAGTTGGACACAACTTAGTGACTGAACAAAAACGACAAACATAATCATCTTCCAGTCCTAAAATCTGATTATGTCTATGACCCAGGGGGGTGGGAGAGGGCCCGGGCTGCCTTTGCTTTGGCACTTACCATCATCATCATCATGTGGTCATGGGAGTGGTCAGATGACGTGGTCGGGTGATGGTGAGGGGGCATGGTGCTGTTGTCTCCACCACTCATATCCATGTTCATCCCCATGTGGTGGGAACAGTCTATTTTCCTAGGAAAAGTTGAGTCAGCAGAAGATTCTTTTAAGAAAAATAATTAGATACAATAATTAAAAACACAAAATCTTAATTTAAAAAAAAAAAATCTTCACAATGTTTCAACTTGTCTGTTTTTCTCCTTTGGCCACACTATGTGGCATATGGAATCTTAGTTCCCTGCCCAGGGATGGAGCCTGTGTCCCCTGCCCTGGAAGCAGAGTTCCAATCTCTGGACTGCCAAGGAAGGAATTCCCCAAATCTTGTTTCTTGATAAATACTTAGTCTACGTAGGATTTCAGCCCATAAATATATGCTCCCCTAACATTTTACTCAGAATTATTTTTTAATTATCTACAGACACAGAGAGGAGTAACTGCGCCAGCAGGGGATGTCCTCTGGCAGAAGGCATTTGTACACAGGGTTTCAGAAACCTCTCTTTTCTAAAAAATTCATTTTTATTGAAGTATAGTTGATTTACAAAGTCATGTTCGTTTCTACTATACAATACAAAGTGAATCAGCTATACAATATCAGAAACCTAACTCTTATTCTGAAGAATCAATGCTCTTCTAGATACATCCAATGTATGTTCAAACTTAAATATGAGATAAGGAGAAGAAAAGTAGCTTCTTTGGGTGGCAGGAAATAATTTGTAATAACTTAAAAATTGATGCCACGGATAAAATTTAACAGCCTTTCTGATCACAAATGTCAGTAGATAAAAAGCAAGAGTTTTAAGATAATTCACCTAATTGGATGGCCTGTGTTCCATCAGGATATTATGAATACACTCTTACATACAGGACCACCAGTCTTCAGCTAATTTAAATTAGAAGGAAAGGTCTACTGCTGCCCTAGGCAAGCACTGTGTTCAGAATTTGATACACTATCAATATCAGCAGGGCATTAGACCGGGGAACATGGGAGAAAAAAAGGTATAAATTAGATATTCTCTATTAAATTAAGTCTAGATAACTGCACGTTCAGTCTTGTGTCTATGTTTACTACCCCTTAATGGTTTTATTGCAAAAGTCCATCCAAGAAGTTATCCAAAGAGCAAAGATTCTGGTAGCTGGGGTGGGGAGTGGGAAGGTGAAGAGAGTAGAGGGGGGGTGGTGGGATTCTCTTTCTGTGCCAGTCTGTGAGGAAAGAGTTCTTGAGAAATCCCAAGTAGCTGTCCATGCTCATGAGCCTGTGTGCCTCTTTTGTTAATCCAATCAATAAATATTTATCCAGCTTTCGCCAAACTCTGAGCTAAGTGCTAATAATTCAACAGTGAATAAGACAAACAAAGCGCAGGATGGAGACACAGTAACCAGAACAGTTTCGTGTGGTGGTTAGCGCTGTGAAGGAAAGAGACGGGGATATGGCAGGACTACCAAGAGGCTGAAGAGAGGCGCTTGAGATACGGAAGCAGACGTCACCATTTAGTTCCCCCTCTTCAGCTTCTATCCCATGACTCTATGATAGCAAGCTGAAAAAATAGGTTCCAGCAAAGGAAATGGCAAAGCATCCGTTACAGACAATAAAAATTCAACTATGAATTTAAATAACTTTCATGCCAGATACTGTATTGCTTCATCATGAGAGAACTCGACAAGCTGGTGTTGTTAATATCATTGCCATAAGGGGACTAGATTAGAGGTGCAAAGAGAGACATAATAAGGTTTTTGTCCACAAAGGTTTATTTATAGTGAATGGTTAAAAAAAAAAAGAATACTCACACAAATAATCAACAAGAGAGATACAGCGACTGAGGGACGCACAGAGATGAGGCAGACAGACTCCTTCCTCGTGGCGCTTCAAGGCTAAAGTTAGGAGGGAAACTGAACAGTCATAGCTCAGTTTGGGGGCATAAGATGAAATGTGAAGGACAATTTAAAAAGAATACAGACAGCATCAGAAACTAATTAAGATCTGTGCCCTTGATCTTCCTCTCGAACTTTTACATAGTCTTCCTTTCACCGTGTTTCTTTCGAAGACCCACGGGTTCCTAATTGTCCAGGCACCTCATTGCCAATCAGAGACACCTATTTAATGAAAGTACTTAATCAAATTCTTCAGCTGTATCAGTATTCTATATGTCCAAATCTTAAGAACGTCTTTCGAGTTATGCACCTGTTTTGAAGTATCACCTTGTAGGATACATTTCACACTGAAATATACTAGGGGACAGAGCAGGAAACGAATCTATTTCCTTCCACTGTCAGTAGACAATTAATTTCTTTTTCTTTTAACTTTATTTTTTTGACCTCACCATGTGACTCACAGGATCTTAATTCCCTGACCAGGGATTGAACCCAGGCCTCCAACAGTGGAAGCACTGAATCCTAACTACTGAACCACCAGCAAACTCTCACAATGGATTTCTTTCTTTCTTTTTTTTTTTTTTAATTTAATCAGTTAATTGATGTTGGCTGCGCTGGGGTGTGTTGCTGTGCAGGCTCTCCTGTAGCTGTGGAGAGAAGGGGCTACTTTCCAGCTCTGCTGCTCAGGCTTCCCACTGTGGAGCACAGGCTCCAGGCCATGTGGGCTTCAGGAGTTGTGGCTCAAGGGCTTAGGCGCTCCATGGCATGTGAGATCTTCCCCGAATCCTTGTCTCCTGCATTGGCAAGTGGATTCTTTACCACTGAGATACCAGGAAAGCCCACAACGGATTTCTTATAGAAGGATCCTAGGTAAAAGTCAGCTTTCTGTTAGCTTCTCTATTGCAGAGTATTCTAGCTAAGACCACTTTCAAGCCCTTTCTGCCTATCCTCTCTCCCGAGGCCACAAAATGACTATCAACACATGTGGATGGTTCATAAAAGCTCTCTTGTGTAGCATAGAAAACTTCTTTGCTCTTTAAGAAAATAGATCAGAAGCGGTCTAGGAATTGGCGAGAGAAAAAAATCAAGTATGAATTTCTATGAAACTTAGTTCATATAAAGATAGGCGAGAAGCTTATTTCTTTGGAAGGCTTTACGCTATTCGGTTTCCAGGGAACATTCATGTTCAGCTGCGTACCTGAGGTTGGCTATACGCCAACTTGCTTGTATTGGTTGGAATACTATTAGAATGAATGACACATCCTATACTGAATAACCTGATGCTGAGAAAGACTGAAGGCAGGAGGAGAAGGGGACAACAGAGGACAAATGGTTGGACGGCATCACCGACTCGACGGCCATGAATTTGAGTAAGCTCTGGGAGGTGGTGAAGGACAGGGAAGCCTGGTGTGCTTCAGTCCATGGCGTCACAAAGAGTCAGACATGACTGAACAACAACATCACTGAATCCCACATAGCTCTGCATTTCCTACCGTCCTCTTTCCCCCATTTAGTAAGTACGGTGCCGTCTTTATAAAAATAGGTTTCAAAACTTCCTTGGATTCAAGGATCTAATTCCTTCTCAGTCTACTTTTGAGAATCATCAAAAAGGAGCTTCCTCTGTTCCTGCCAACACTTTCCCCAAATGCACGCATTGTAAAGCTTAGAGGGCCAGAATCTTTTTTGCAAAATCTAGCATCTCTAGCAAAATATATATCGATTTATAGACAGAAGATAGGGAACTAGCAAGTAGGTTAAATTCTGATGCCCATTCTGAGTCTTAGCACTGACCTTAAACTTTAAATCCTCTTTCATTTTCCTGGTATTTCATAATGGTGAATGAGAAACAATAGTCCTTAGGGACTACGATTAGATCCCACTTTTGACTACACAGAAGTGGTCACACATCTCCCACAAGGTCCCTCTCCTCCAGCTCAGTGGGATGTAATCCGGAGCCTCAGATAATTCTTTTGGAGACTGCCACCAGTCTTTCCTGACTTTCATGATAAGGAAGAAAGCTTTTATTCTTAAAATGATTAGGGTCATGTTCCTTTTTAGATTTGTAAAAACATTTAACAAAGGGAACTCTATCTAGTCACTCTTTTGCTTTCTGGAGTCAATAGTTATGATTGATGATACAAGCTTTTGGCAAGCATAGACAGGGGAAATTCAACATCAAAGACAATGCACCACTGTAAACAAGGATTCCTGCATATGGGCTATGTTCATGTGATTAAGCAACAAGTTTAACTGGACTAATCTTGCCTTTTCATGACCTGTATGGGGTCAGCACATATTTTTGAGGAATGACTCTGGGTTTGTTTCAAGTGCCCGTATAGACTTTGAAATTTCCCTACACATGGCTCAGATGATAAACAATCTGCCTGTAATGCAGGAGATCTGGGTTGGAACCCTGGGTTGGGAAGATCCCCTGGAGAAGGAAAAGGCTCCCCACTCCAGTATTCTTGCTTGGAGAATTCCATGGACAAAGGAGCCTGGTGGGCTATATAGTCCGTGGAGTTGCAAAGGGCTGGACACGACTGAGTAACTAACACGATCTTTTATGAATCCTGCACTTATGCTGTTTGCAGGAAGTGGCAAAGGAATGTAGCAATAAAGGAGAGAACTTGATATAATGCAGTAACAATCAGGCCTCGGTGCCTCTCTATAACCTGACATTTCAGGCCAATATACTGAAGTTGTTTAGAAAAAAAAGGTAGTGGTTTCTAGGGAAGGGAAATACAATTTGATGAATATAAATAGGGAAGGCCCTTTCCCTTGATGGCTATGATGCTGTTTCACTCATACTCTAGGCCCTGGCCTCACATCTTTACTCCAACTTGACTGACAGAAATGTGGTCATAACTGTTTGAATATAACCACACCATGCTTTGGATATTTTAACTCTCTTTCCTTGGCCTGTATCCTTCTTGGAGTGCAGTAATCATAAGGATACTTAAACTAATTTCATTTACAAAGAGTATTAGGCGTGAGTAAATCTTAAGTTTATACACAGGATCTAGCCAGAACTGGCAAAAATTTTTGACTCCCAGAGTTCTGCCGTATCAATGTTATTAAATAACAGTTTAGGAAAATGAGACAGTAGAGGCAGCAAGAAAATAAGTCAGGCCAGTAAGAAAAAGGAAATGGTAAAGACCTTAAAATCACAGAGTTCTGCCCAGATTAAATTTGGCAGGTGACGGGAGGGGATAGGGCACGTGCTATAGTTGTAGCTTTATAAAGACAGAACGCCAGAGAATAATTTCCAAAACCCCACCACCAACACTGTGTTAGTTGGTCAGTCATGTCTGACTCTTTGCAAACCCTATGGACTAAAGCCTGCCAGGCTTCTCTGTCCATGGGATTCTCTAGGCAAGAATAGTGGAGTGGGTTGCCATGCCCTCCTCCAGGGATCTTCCCAACTCAGGGACTGAACCCAGGTCTCCTGCATTGCAGGTGGATTCTTTACCATCTGAGCCGCCAGGAAAACCCAAGAATAGTGGAGTGGGTGGCCATTTCCTTCTCCAGGGGATCCTTCCCACCCAGGGATCAAACCTGGGTCTCCTGAATTGTAAGCAGATTCTTTACCATTTAAGTCACCAGGGAAGCCCTTACCACTAAAAATATAAAAAATGAAAAGGGAAGAAAGAAAACTTAGATTTTTTCCTTTAAAAAAATTTCAATACAACTAAGGCTACCAGGACTTCCCTGGCAGCTCAGTGGTTAAGACTGTGAGCTTCCAGTGCCGGGGACACAGATGTGATCCCTGGCCGGGAAACTAAGATCCATATGCTGTGAGGCAGGGTACCAAAGACAAACAAAACCTAAAGCTGCCATCTTCTCGTCTAAGTTTGTGCCTTTGTTGAGAATATCAAAGTGAGCTCTACTGTAAACAGATAGTGTAGGTGTTACTGAGTCCAAGCTCGGTCTGCTCACTGCTGGACAGGCCAATTAACCAGAAGATTGAGGCAAGGAATACGATTCTATTGGGAAAGCTGGCTGACAAAGATAGCAGACTAATGTCTCAAAATAACCATCTTGTCTTGGTCTAGATGCCAAGTTCTGAGTAGGACAGAGACAGGTAGGAGTTGAGGAAGTAAAGACCACTATCTTGCAAATATCTCCTGGAATGGCCATCCTCCAGAGGTGATGTATCAATCTTTTCCAGCAGAGGTGCAGTCTTTCCCAAGGCAGGTCATTATGTGCTATTATAATAACAAAGGGGTGCTCGCTTCGGCAGCACATATACTAAAATTGGAACGATACAGAGAAGATTAGCATGGCCCCTGCACAAGGATGACACGCAAATTCGTGAAGCGTTCCATATTTTTCCGTCTGACGTGAGAAAAAAAAACAAACAAAGGGGCTTCCCTGGTGGCTCAGAGAATCCACCTGCAGTGCAGGGTTCATCCCTGGATCAGGAAGATCCCCTTGAGAAGGACATGGCAACCCACTCTAATATTCTTGTCTGGAGAATCCCATTGACAGCTACAGTCCTTGGTGTTGCAAAGAGCCGACGCAGCTGAGCAACTAACAACATAATAACAAAAGCAACACACAAAAGAAGTTAAAGTCAAAGAAACATCCGTCGTAGAGACAACACTAGCTCCTCGCTGCAGCATAGGAGGCCCTTGAAGACAAGAAGCAGGTTTAGCCTTTAGATATATAAGAGAAGCCATTTTAGACCTTAGCCATTTTGTAATCTAAGTCTGGCTACCATGCACACCCTTGAACAGGGTCTCAGTAATAACAATCTTAAGGGAACATAAGAAGTAACAGTAGCAAAGATAAGTCTGTTGCAGGATTCCTTGAAAGCACGTTTTTGTGGAAAGAAACCAAACTACACTCTACGCACTCAGGCGACAGCGGAGTCTATGTGGCTGTGCCACGCACGCATCAGACGAATCGGATGCATCAGTAGTGGCCGGTGGCCAGAGACAAAGGGGAAAACTACTCCAAACGGTTACACTTAAAACCTAAAGGGCCTCCATTTTTGAGTGGCCAATTCCCTGGTGGTTCAGGTGGTAAAGAATTGTCCTGCAATACGGGAGACCTGGGTTCAATCCCTGGGTTGGGAAGATCCCCTGGAGGAGCGCATGGCAACCCACTCTAGTGTTCTCACCTGGAGAATCCCCATGAACAGAGGCAGGCTACAGTCCGTGGGGTTGCAAATAGTCAGACACACCGGAGTGACTAAGCACACACACAATGATCTAGGCAAACAAGAAAAGCTACATGGACTGAAAGTTTTTAGAAGAACAAAAGAGCTATGAATCAGCGGGAGTAGATCTTTTATGGGCTTCCCTGGTGGCTCAGAGGTTAAAGCATCTGCCCCCGATGCGGGAGACCCGGGTTCGATCCCTGGGTCGGGAAGATCCCCTGAAGAAGGAAATGTAACCCACTCCAGTATTCTGGTCTAGAGAATCCCATGGACAGAGAAGCCTGGTAGGCTACAGTCCATGGGGTCGCAAAGAGTCGGACACAACTGAGCGACTTCACTTTACTTCACATCTTTTATACTGAAATTCTTGGCTAAGAGCGACCACTCAGGAGCTGCCCTGTGAATCTCATTCTAACTATCTGTGGAAAAGACAGAAAGCAAGCCCATGATTTGATTCTAATCAGAATAAGACAAGAAAGGCTTTGCTTCCAGGGGATTAAAGGTCACCTCCTTCTATCATAAACTTTATCTTTCTATATCTCCACTCAACAATGGTTAATCTGCTCAGGCTGAGCAAAGGAGATGAGAAGCCTGTTTGTCCTGGAGGAACTGATTACAAGACAAATTATACAGCTATATAATAACAGGGGTTTATCATTTTGAAGAGAAAGCATGTAAGGACAGACTTAATTTTTTAAATACCCAATGCAGATGATACCACCTTAATGGCAGAAAATAAAGCTGGCTTAAAACTCAACATTCAAAGAGCTAAGACCATGGCATCCTGTCCCATTACTTCATGGCAAATATATGGGGAAAAAATGGGAACAGTGGCAGATTTCATTTTCCTGGGCTCCAAAATCACTGCAGATGATGACTGCAGCCACAAAATTAAAAGATGCTTGCCCCTTGGAGGGAAAGCTATGACAAAACTAGACAGCACATTAAAAAGCAGAGACGTTACTTTGCCGACAAGGGTCCACATAGCCAAAGCTATGGTTTTTCCAGTGGTCATGGACAGATGTGAAAGTTGGACCCTAAAGAAGGCTGAGTGCCAAAGAATTGATGCTTTCAAACTGTGGTGTTAGAGAAGACTCTTGAGAGACTCTTGGACAGCAAGGAGACCAAACCAGTCAATCCTATAGAAAATCAATCCTGAATATTTACTGGAAAGACTGATGCTGAAGCAAAACCCAGGAGACAGTGAGGGACAGGGAAGCCTGGCATGCTGCAGTCCACAGGGTCACAAAGATTCGGACACGACTTACTGACCGAATAACAACAANGGCAAATTAATTTGGGGAGGAAATTAAGTTAAAGTAAAAAAAATCTGTATTGTAGGAAATTTAATAGAGCCTTTAATAAAATAAAGTGCATTATGACTCTCTCCATCTCTCCAAATGAAATAGTATCTCAGGTTTCTCAAATCTAAGTGACCAGAGAACTCCTTTTTCAAGAAATACTAATTAACATTTCATGGGATACCAGTGTCTTAAAGATCAAAGGTCTATGGTTCTCTTTACCAAAGGACATGAACTGGTGGGGCTTGGGGTACAGAGGGATAAATGTTATGGATTGATTGGTGTCCTTTCCAAAATCCATGTGATAAAGTCCCAACCCCTAATGTAACTGTATTTGGAAAAGTCCTTTCAAAAAAGTAATTAAGGTATGACTGATCTCATAAAGGTGTGGCCCTAGTTAATAGGACTTGTGCCTTTATTAGAAGAGCAAGAGTCGCCAGGGCCCATACACCCGGAGTGAAGTCCCTATGAAGACACAGTGCAAAGGTGGCTGTCTACAAGCCAAAGAGAGAGGCCTCAGGAAACACCAGCCTGGCTGGTTCAATGCTGGCTCATTGATCTTGAAGTTCTAATCACCAGAACTGTGAGAAAATGAATTCCTGTTGCTTAAATCATCCGGTCTTTGGTATTTTGTTATGGCAGCTCTAGCAGACTAACACATTCTCTAATGTTGGCTAATTCTGGGGTTACAGATATTCCTTTCAGCACTGAGCACAGTAGACATGATTTTACTAATAGGAGCCGGGAGGTGCATGTGTGTGTATATAATCTAGATCCAGATAGTGTCAGCTTACTTAGAAGCAACAAAAACCAAGAGGACAAAATAGTCCTTACTGTTAATTCATGTCATCTTGTCCCATGATTGAAACTATTAAGCCTCAGTGATGCAATTAAACTGAATAGAACCAAAGTATAGAATTACTAGATGTGCTAACTTCCTGTTCCCATGAGAAGAAGGGTATAAGGTCCCATCAGACACAAGATCAAAATGCAGATATTCAGATCTCTGGGTCACTGTGCCCAGTGCATAGAGGCATGACATGAATGGGAAAAGGGAAGGGAAAGGAAGGGAAAGGAAAAAGAGTCGGAGCAGAATACCCAGTCAGTCCAGTGGTTAGGATTCCATGCTTCCATGAAGGGGGTGCAGGCTGAATCCCCGGTCAGGAAATGAGGACCCCACATGCCACAACAACAACAACAAAAGCTGAAGCATTCAGGGGTCACATAGGGAAGGGAAAAGACGACAGACAAAAGGTTACAGTTAGTTCACGCAGATCTAGGCCACTGATTGCAAACTCCACAAGAAGGCATTAAAAGTGACAGAAGCCAGTAAGAAAGGCACAGGGCATTGAGGGCAAGCTGGTGAAATAAGTAGGAGAGAAAAGCAGAATCAAGTAGTAGACTTCTGACTTCTTCCCCGCCACTCCCAATCCACCACCTTATCTATCACTTGAACATATCAGGGTTCCTTGGAGGGGTTTTAACCTGAAAACCTGAAGCACCAGTCTAATCTCTCTAGTTGTGGCAGAAGCAGAAAGTACCAAATGGTGAAAGGACTGTCACAGCATTGCATGTTAGACAGATGAAGGTGGGGGACAGAGAAGGAGCCTTTGTCCCCTGGTTCTCAATCATCCCCTCTCCCACTGGGATCCTCTTCCTTTCCAGATGATCCTCACCCATGAAAATGCCATGCACCCTGACCTGGTGCTCAGCCCCCTCTGCCTGCTCACTTGAGACATCAGCTATCCTTTCTGACTAGTCTGATTTGGCCAGTTTTACTCCTATTACTCCAATTTCCAATATGTCTTCAAGGCTGCCTCTTAGATTTAAAGGCAATACACCTCTGATTAAAAACATGGACTCTTAACCTTAACCATAAACTAGCCACTTCTCTAAGTCCCTGTTGCCTCAGCTAAGTAATAAGGCAAATAGCAACACTCATCTCATGAGGTGGTCTTGAACTATTTCACACACTCAGCAGGTATAGCACAGTTCCAGCACAAGTAAGTGCTGAGTGTTTGGCGGATTTTCTCATTTTAAGATTCCTTTCCTACAGCCAATCTTCCACACCTAATTATTACCCAGCTGAAATACTAGCTTCCCTTTTCCCTTCCAGCTAACTGAACAAAATCATCCCAAAGAAAGAGAAATGCAAGAAGGCAAAATGGTTGTCTGAGGAGGCTTTACAAATAGCTGAGGAAAGAAGAAAAGCAAAAGGCAAGGGAGAAAGGGAAACATATACCAACGGAATGCAGAATTCCCGTGAATAGCATGAAGAGGTAAGAAGACCATCTTAAATGAACAATGCAAAGAAGTAGAGGAAAACAATAGAATGGAAAAGACTAGAAATCTCTTCAAGAGATTTCTAGAGATACTAGAGATACCAAGGGAAGAGTTCATAGAAGGATGGGCATTGGGAAAAAAAAAAAAGAGAAATGGCAATTACCTAACAGAAGTAAAAGAGATTAAGAAGAGGTGAAAAAAAAAAATACACAAAAGAACTGTACAAAAGGTCTTAATGACCCAGATAACCATGATGGTGTGATCACTCACCTAGAGCCAGACATCCTGGAGTGGGATGTCAAGTGGGCCTTAATAAGCATTACTACAGACAAAGCTAGTGGAGGTGATGGAATTTCAGCTGAGCTGTTTCAAATTCTTAAAGATGATGCTATTAAAATGCTGCACTCAACATGCCAGCAAATTTGGAAAACTCAGCAGTGGCCACAGGACTGGAAAAGTTCCATTTTCATTCCAATTCCAAAGAAAGTCAATGCCAAAGAATGTTCAAACTACCATGCAATTGCACTCATTTCACATGCTAGTAAGGTTATGCTCCAAGTCCTCCAAGGTAGGCTTCAACAGTATATGAACCGAAAACTTCCAGATGTACAAGCTTGATTTTGAAAAGGCAGAGGAACAAGAGAACAAATTACTAACATCCCTTGGATCATAGTAAAAGCAAAGGAATTCCATAAAAAAAACCTACTTCTGCTTCACTGACTATGTTAAAGCCTTTGACTAGATCACAGCAAACTATGGAAAAGAGATGGGAGTACTAGACCAGCTTACCTGTTGCCTGAGAAACCTGTATGCAGGACAAGAAGCAACAGTTAGCACCAGACATGGAACAAATAACTGGTTTAAAATTGGGAAAGGAGTACATCAAGGCTGAATATTGTCATTCTGCTCATTAACTTCTAGGCAGAGTACATCATGCAAAATGCCAGGCTGTATGAATCACAAGCTGGAATCAAGATTGTCAGGAGAAACATCAACAACCTCAGATATGCAGATACCATGCTAATGACAGAAAGTAAAGAGGAACAAAAGAACCTCTTGATGAGGGTGAAAGAGGAGAGTGAAAACGCTGGCTTGAAACTCAACATTCAAAAAAACTAAGACCCTGACATCCAGTCCCATCTCTTCGTGGCAAATAGATGGGGAAAAACTGGAAACAGAGACAGATTTTATTTTCTTGAGCTCCAAAATCACAGTGACCATAACCATTAAATTAAGAGATGCTTGCTACTTGGAAGAAAAGCTATGACAAACCTAGACAGCATATTCAAAAGCTGAGACATCATTGTGCTGACAAAGGTCTATATAGTCAAAGCTATGGTTTTTCCAGTAGTCATGTACAGATGTGAGAGTTAGACCATTATGAAGGCTGAGTGTTTTTGAACTGTTTTTGATCTGGTCCCATCACTTCATGGGAAATAGATGGGGAAACAGTGTCAGACTTTAATTTTGGGGGGTTCCAAAATCACTGCAGATGGTGATTGCAGCCATGAAATTAAAAGACACTTACTCCTTGGAAGGAAAGTTATGACCAACCTAGATAGCATATTAAAAAGCAGAGATATTACTTTGCCAACAAAGGTCCGTGTAGTCAAGACTATGGTTTTTCCTGTGGTCATGTATGGATGTGAGAGTTGGACTGTGAAGAAAGCTGTGAAGAGTGCCAAAGAATTGATGCTTTTGAACTGTGGCGTTAGAGAAGACTCTTGAGAGTCCCTTGGACTGCAAGGAGATCAAACCAGTCAATTCTAAAGGAAATCAACTCTGAATATTTATTGGAAGGACTAATGCTGAAGCCGAAGCTCCAGTAGTTTGGCCATGTGATGCGAACAGCCAACTCATTGGAAAAGCCCCTGATGCTGGGAAAGATTGAAGGCAAAAGAAGAAAGAGACAATAGAGGATGAGATGGTTACATAGCATCAACTCAACTGTCATGAATTTGAACAAACTCCAAGAGATAGTGGAGGATTAGGAACCTGGCACACTGTAGTCCATGAGTCACAAAGAGTCAGACATGACCTAGTGACAGCAACAACTGTCCCATGAACTCTTCACTCAGGCCCAGTTCCAATTCAGTCCTCTCAGTTCAGTTCATTTCAGTGACTCAGTCATGTCTGACTCTTTGCGACCCCATGAATCTCAGCACACCAGGCCTCCCTGTTCATCACCAATTCCCGGAGTTCACTCAGACTCACGTCCATCGAGTCAGTGATGCCATCCAGCCACCTCATCCTCTGTTGTCCCCTTCTCCTCCTGCCCCCAATCCCTCCCAGCATCAGAGTCTTTTCCAATGAGTCAACTCTTCACATCAGGTGGCCAAAGTACTGGAGTTTCAGCTTCAGCATCAGTCCTTCCAATGAACACCCAGACCTGATCTCCTTTAGGATAGACTGGTTGGATCTCCTTGCAGTCCAAGGGACTCTCAAGAGTCTTCTCCAACACCACAGTTCAAAAGCATCAATTCTTCGGCACTCTTCACAGCTTTCTTCACAGTCCAACTCTCACATCTATACATGACCACAGGAAAAACCATAACCTTGACTAGACGGAACTTTGTTGGCAAAGTAGTATCTCTGCTTTTTAATATGCTATCTAGGTTGGTCATAACTTTCCTTCCAGGGAGTTAAGTGTCTTTTAATTTCACGGCTGCAATCACCATCTGCAGTGATTTTGGAAAATAAAAGTCTGACACTGTTTCCACTGTTTCCCCATCTATTTACCATGAAATGATGGGACTGGATGCCATGATCTTCGTTTTCNGCAAAATGAGGACTGTGTTGCTTCTATTCAACCCTTGCTTGACTCAGGACTAAGTGTTGGTCATATCAAATTCAAACAGACACAAACTTTACCCAACAGCTTGCCCCTATTAAAATTGCTATATTACTGTATCATGGGATCATATAGCTACACTTGATATCAATATCAATTTATAAACCGTATCAAAGTACAATAGTTTCCCAAGCATATTATTGCTTCCCTCACTGGACATGGAACTAGATGTTAATATAATACATCGTCATTGCATTTGCTAATTCATGTAAGGCTAACTTGCTTACTTCTGAATTATGGAGTTTAGAAATCCAAGAGTTACATCTAACTCTTCATTTTCCTTCACACCTAACCTCATCTTTAACTCTGCCTTTTCTAAGACTTCATCATGATTGCTTTGACTTGAACTACTTTCGCTGCTACCCATCTACTCTTCCTGCAGCTTGAAAATCCCACTGCTGGGCATACACACCGAGGAAACCCGAATTGAAAGAGACACATGTACCCCAATGTTCATTGCAGCGTTATTTATAATTGCCAGAATGTGGAAACAACCCAGATGTCCATCAACAGATGATTGGATAAGGAAGCTGTGGTACATATACACAATGGAGTATTACTCAGCCCTTAAAAAGAATAAGTTTGACTCAGTTCTAATGAGATGGATGAAATTGGAGCCAATTATACAGAGTGAAGTAAGCCAGAAAGAAAAACACCAATACAGTATACTGACACATATATATGGAATTTAGGAAGATAGTAATGATGACCCTGTAA
>SJYW01046446.1:70639-118479 GCA_006410735.1 Raphicerus campestris | reverse complement strand
CAAAGAGTCAGACACAACTGAGCCACTGAACGGAACTGAACCACTGGTACCATTGTACAACTATGGCCTTCATCAAGCCATCACTCTCATTCACACAGATTCTTCCAATAGTCTCATTGCATTTTCTTTTACTTACATAATGCTCATTCATTCTCCATAAACCAGAGTAATCCTACCAACATGGAGGAAAGAACTTATCACAGCTATCTCCAAAACTCTAATGTGTTTTTTAATTACCCCAAATTAAATCCATGTTCTTTGCATGGTCAACAGGCTTCATTGCATTTGGTCCCTGTCCACTCCTCTGACCTCATCTGCTCCACTCTATCCCTGTTCATTGTGCTTCAGCTTTACTGGCCTCTGGGCTCTTCTGTGAATATGCCAAGCATACTCCTACCTCTGGTAGTTTTCTTCCTGGCCTTTCAACAATACAAAGCCAAATGAGAACCTAAAGGCAATTTTCTCCTCAATGAGTTCTACCCTAACTGCTTCACTCAAAATAGTGGCCTCCAAGGACTTCCCTGGTAGTCCAGTGACTAAGACTCTGCACTCCCAGTGCAGGGAACCCAGGTTCAATTCCTGGTGGGGGAACGAGATTCCACATGGTGCAACTAAATATCCTACTTGCCCCAACCAAAATAGAAGATCCTGCATGCCACAGGATCTGGAACAGCCAAACAAGCAAATAAAAATAAATAAATATTTTTAAAAATAGTATAGTGACCTCCACCATTCCCTATCCCCTAACTCTGCTTTAGTTCAATACATACTCTGGTGTTAAAGAATCTGCCTTCCACTCTGGAGACTGGGGTTCAATCCTTGGGTCAGGAAGACCCCCCCCAGAGAAGGGAATGGCAACCCACTCCAGTATTCTTGTCTGGAGAATTTCATGGACAGAGGAGCCTGGCAGGCTATAGTCCATGAAGTCACAAAGAGCCAGATGTGACTGAGTGACTAACACACACATCTCCACATTTCATGCTGTATATACATTTATTTATTTATTTAAGTGCTTCCTCTCCTCAAAAATTTACTCTTGATGGAAACTTGGAGCTTTTTCTTGTTGTTGTTCACTGATATAGCATCAGCTCTGGAACAGAGCCTGGACAGGGTAAACGTTCAGAAAACAAAACATAATTTACTCGGTTCTATCTCACTGTATAGATAAAGACTTGAAGGCTAAGAGAGCTCTTCGTGCATCCCAATATCATAGAGATAGTAGGTAGAATAGCTGAAAATTAAATCCTGGCCAATTTGAATGCAGTAAAGAAATGAAGCAAAATTTTTTTTAAATGGTATTTCCCACTGCCCCTTGTTGTACTCATAAAAATTTCTTCTCAGGGTACTCATGACTTCACAGCCTGACCCCATCTATCTCTTACGCCTCATTTCACCTTATGAATCACTTTCATACAGAAGGCCCATCTAACCTCCAGCTTCGTTGCTTAGCCACCTTTCTCCAAAGAGGTTGTGCCCTTTTGCAGCTCTGTGCTATGCCTGCTAGTTCCCCCTTAGCCTGGAATGACCTCTTTCCCTGTTTCTGACTAATGAAATCTTTCTCTTTCTTTGACTCAGGTCAAATGTCATGTATACAAATAAGTCAGCTGCACTCTTCTCAGTAAAAATTAATCTCTTTCTGCCCAAACCCTGCCAAGACACTTCATTTTTTATTGAATTTTTGGCACTTTATATTATGTGCCTTATATTAAATGTAATGATGTTGCCTGCCCACTCAAGAGAAACCAAGCTTCATGAGGACAGTGGTCTCTTTCTAATCACATTTGCATTCTTCCTTTATGCTTAACAGTGTTCCATATACACAGTCAGTATTAATTCAATATTGCAGGAGTTCTTTTAACTACCATCATATCCAGTTGAACTGGTAAGAAAAATATCCAGTTATTCTCATTTTTAATGTTGTTTTGATGCATAAAGTTATAAACTCTGTTTCCCCTGTTTCTGGCTGGCATATATTATTAATAGTATAATGATCAGTCATTCAATAAATAGTATTTATTTGCAATATGTTTACAAATAAATCTACATTACTTAAAAATAGGATACAGCTATTAAAATAATTTAATACATTAAGAAAGAAACAAACATGAAGAAATAAAATATGTATGTCTGGCATAAGGGTAGGAAATTCTCTTTGAAATATTAAGGGAAACTAGGTTTTCTCAGTCCTTTTAATTCTTTGATTCTGACCTGTATTGATTGCAGTGTATTTTCCGTTTCCCTTGTATCTATTTACTTATCAGTCTTTAGGAAGTTGGACCAAATATCTATGGAATAGTAAATATTTCACAGCAGTTAACACAGAAGATATTTTGTGGAGATTCTCATAAATAGATAAATGATAAGGAGTTCAGACTTGAGAGCAGCTTACTATGCCAAGATATTTGTATTTATTCCTTATGCACATGAAGAGACAATGAAGAATTTTAAGCAGAAAAGTAGCGTAACTGTATTTGAGATTTGAGACCATAACAATGGATTCAGCAGGAAATATAAACAATCTAGGGAAGAAATTTGAATTAACGACTTTGTTAGAGCAAAAAATGAAGAACTCATTCTTGGTAGCATCAGTAATACTGAGAGAAAAAAAGTAAAAAAATGATTGCAAAAGTAGACCATAGATTCTACACACACCCTATACAAGCAGTGTATTAACATATTTGCTAATTCTGATTTTGTTAATGTTTATTGTTTGCTTACTATGTCTCATACCTAAGAGTACAATGCTATTAAATAGTTATAGTGTAAAATAGTGATTTTTTTTTTACATAATCAAGGAGATGAGATAAATGATGACATTTGAGAAAAGAACAGTAAGGATAAAGTAAAGAAGAAAAGGAAGGGTATTTTAAACTATGGAAACAGTATGTGCAGTTCTGGTGGCAAAACAGGATATGGCAAGTCTAAGGAACTCATATAAATCAAGAAATGCCCTGGTATGAGAGGAGACTGAAGGGACAGCTAGGGGCTGGGTGAGGATAGACAATGCAGATCATATTAAGAATTATTTCTTTTAATAATAGGAATTAAACATGCAATCACTTTTGCATTAGTTTTATTTTCTTGAATGCATAAGAAGCCTGGCATATGACCATGGAGTCTGAAAGTCAGACATGACTTAGCTACTGAACAACAAAAATACATTAAAAAGATATAGGGCAAATATATTTCCTCACACTTCACTTCAGTCGCTCAGTCGTTTCCGACTCTTTGCAACCCCATGAATGGCAGCACGCCAGGCCTCCCTGTCCATCACCAATTCCCGGAGTTTACTCAGACTCACGTCCATTGAGCCAGTGATGCCATCCAGCCATCCCATCCTCGGTTGCCCCCTTCTCCTCCTGCCCCCAATCCCTCCCAGCATCAGAGTCTTTTCCAATGAGTCAACTCTTTGCATGAGGTGGCCAAAGTACTGGAGTTTCAGCTTCAGCATCATTCCTTCCAAAGAACACCCAGAGCTGATCTCCTTCAGAATGGACTGGTTAGACCTCCTTGCAGTCCAAGGGACTCTCAAGAGTCTTCTCCAACACCACAGTTCAAAAGCATCAATTCTTCGGTGCTCAGCTTTCTTCACAGTCCAACTTTCACATCCATACAAGACCACAGGAAAAACCATAGCTTTGACTAGATGGACCTTAGTCGGCAAAGTAATATCTCTGCTTTTGAATATACTGTCTAGGTTGGTCATAAATTTTCTTCCAAGGAGTAAGTGTCTTTTAATTTCATGGCTGCAGTCACCATCTGCAGTGATTTTGGAGCCCCCAAAAATAAAGTCTGCCACTGTTTCCACTGTTTCTCCATCTATTCATCCTAGGCATATTTGAAGTTAAAACCCTTTCTGTCCTTTGGATCAAGGGAAAAAAAAATTGTATTGTAATTTTAATGAAATGACAAATGAGAAAAAAAAAAAAAAAGGTTTTCTGTTTGTTTCTCCNATCATCTGAATAAGGAGGAAAACTAATGAGTTTGGAATTAAATGAGTAGAAAGATTTCAGGTAATATTTCTGTGTTGATAGGAAATTGCAAATGTAGATCTGTAGCATCATTAAAAGTTGGAGATTACTTATTTCTATCATATGCAAAAGATCAATAACAAAGATCAAAAAATATAGTAAGGGTCAGGTGAAATAATTTACAAATATCATTCTATCTAGTCTTCATAATAACGCTACAAGATAAACAGTGTCAGGATACAAATTTATGATGAGAAAAGTGAAGCTTATTGAGGGCAATTTGCCTCAATTCGGAATTTAAAGTTTGCCATCTCTAATTTCTACCATTTTTTGTCTCTCTGTAAATGGCTGGGCTTGCCCAGAAACAGAAACTTCTCCAGGAGAGGAGAATGGAGAGAAAACTGAGATGCATATGAAGAAAGCCAGAAGATTGAAGTATTTTTGACATCAAGGGTAGAGATTTTATGATTTTGAATGTTGATTTTAATGACATGTGTTAACCTTGAAAAGTGCTTCAATAAGTGTAGGATGAGAAATGAGAACAAGTTATCTCAGTCATTCAAAAAAACTTTTTTGAGCAGCTGATTGGTACCAGGTACTTTTCCAGGCACTGCAGATGTAACAGTGAACAAAAGAGAAAAATCGTCTTCCTAATGGAGATTAAATTATAGTAAGGAAATAGATAATAAACAAACAATTGTGCAACTGATGACCATGATTTGACACCAATGAGGAGCTCAAAGGAGTAACCTAAGTGAAGTAGATTCTCTGGATTGAAAGTTGGGCAACCATAAATTGAAAAATGAAGAGTTGATGCTGGAGTAGAATAAGGGAAAGATGGGTTATTGCTTTGGGTTATGTGTTAGAAGAAAGGATCTAACCTGAAAGTTGCTGGGAAATGTTGGTAGTATGTACAGAAACCATACTAAGATGTGGTTAGATACCTTTAGGGGGTTCTTGAATATGCATGGCCTCCTTCTACTGTGTAGTTTCCAACAGGAAGTTGTAACTATTGGTTCTCAAAATGTAGCTTTCATTAGAATCACCTAAAGGGCTTGTAAAACAGAAGGTGGGGTCTATTTCAAGAGTTTTCAATTCAACAGATCTGAGTTAGGGCCAAAGAATTTTCATTTTGACTAGTACCCAGGTGATGCTAGGGGCGATGCTTGATGGATGATACCTTGAGAGTAATTCCCTTAAATAAGAGTAAACTTCATAGATTCTCAGAAAAGTCCAGAATTTAATCACACTACATTGCTCTCTGTCCCAACCAATTCTTAATCATAGAGAGCAAGAGATCTTGAGTTAACTTGAGAAATTCTGCTCTTATTTGATAATTTAAAAACTGAGTATAAATCTGTTCTGCCTTGCTCTGTCCCTAAAAAAAAAAAGTCCCTTAGTCTCATTATAATAGAGTTACAACACTTATTGCAAAATGTCAGTTTTGTTGCTAAGGAGTAAATTCTTAAAAGTGCATTTCACAGAATATACAAAAGCGACCAATTAAAAAACTTTTCTAACAGCATGACTTCTCTTTAAGTATTCTAATCATAATGAATACCTTTATTCCTGCAAAAAAGTTTTCAGTTATGACTATTATTAACTTAAGAAGTGAGATTTTAACATTTGCTTCCTTCCTAAAAAAAAAAGATGTCCTTTTAATTATAGGGGAAGGAATGCAAAAGTAGGAAGTCAAGAAACACCTGGAGTAACAGGCAAATTTGGCCTTGGAGTACAGAATGAAGCAGGGCAAATGTTAACAGAGTTCTCCCAAGAGAATGCACTGGTCATAGCAAACACCCTCTTCCAACAACACAAGAGATGACTCTACACATGGACATCACCAGATGTTCGACACCAAAATCATACTGATTATATTCTTTGCAGCCAAAGTTGGAGAAGCTCTATACAGTCAGCAAAAACAAGACTGGGATCTGACTGTGGCTCAGATCATGAACTCCTTATTGCCAAGTTCAGACTTAAATTGAAGAAAATAGGGAAATCACTAGACCATTCAAGTATGACCTAAATCAAATCCTTTATGACTATACAGTGGAAGTGAGAGATAGTTTCAATGGACTAGAGCTGATAGAGTGCCTGATGAACTATGGAATGAGGTTTGTGACATTTTACAGGAGACAGAGATCAAGACCATCCCTATGGAAAAATGCAAAAAAGCAAAATGACTATCTGAGGAAGCCTTACAAATAGCTGTGAAAAGAAGGGAGGCAAAAAGCAAAGGAGAAAGGGAAAGGTATACCAATTTGAATGCAGAGTTCCAAAGAATAGCAAGGAGAGATAAAAAAGCTTTCCTCAGTGATCAATGTAAAGAAATAGTGGAAAACAATAGAATGGGAAAGACTAGAGATCTCTTTAAGAAAATTAGAGATACCAAGGGAATATTTTTTGCAGAGATGGGCTCAATAAAGGACAGAAATGGTCTGGACCTAACCGAAGCAGAAGATATTAAGAAGAAGTGGCAAGAATTCATAGAGGAACTGTACAAAAAAGAACTTCATGACCAAGATAATCATGATGGTGTGATAACTCATCTACAGCCAGACATCCTGGAATGTGAAGTCAAGCAGGCCTTAGGAAGCATCACTACAAACAAAGCTAGGGGAGGTGATGGAATTCCAGTTGAGCTGTTTCAAATCCTGAAAGATGATGCTATGAAAGTGCTGCACTCAATGCACCAGCAAATTTGGAAAACTCAGCAGTGGCCACAGGACTGGAAAAGGTCAGTTTTCATTCCAATCCCAAAGGAAGACAATGCCAAAGAACGCTCAAACTACCGCACAATTGCACTCATCTCACATGCTAGTAAAGTAATGCTTAAAATTCTCCAAGCCAGGTTTCAGCAATACATGAACCATTCACTTCCAGATGTTCAAGCTGGTTTTAGAAAAGGCAGAGGAACCAGAGATCAAATTGCCAACATGTACTGGATCATGGAAAAAGCAAGAGAGTTTCAGGAAAACATCAATTTCTGCTTTATTGACTAGGCCAAAGCCTTTGACTGTGTGGATCACAATACACTGTGGAAAATTCTGAGAGAGATGGGAATACCAGACCACCTGACCTGCCTCTTGAGATATCTGTATGCAGGTCAGGAGGCAACAGTTAGAACTGGACATGGAGCAACAGACTGGTTCCAAATAGGAAAAGGAGTATGTCAGGGTTATATATTGTCACCTTGCTTATTTAACTGATATGCAGAGTACATCATGAGACACACTGGGCTGGAGGAAGCACAAGCTGGAATAAGGATTGCTGGGAGAAATATCAATAACCTCAGATATGCAGATGACACCACCTCTATGGCAGAAAGTGAAGAAGAACTAAAGAGCCACTTGAAAGTGAAAAAACAGAGTTGAAAATTTGGATTAAACCTCAACATTCAGCAGACTAAGATCATGGCATCCAGTCCCATCAGTTCATGGCAAATAGATGGGGAAACAGTGGAAACAGTGGCTGACTTTGTTTTTCTTGGCTCCAAAATCACTACAGATAGTGATAGCAGCCATGAAATCAAAAGACACTTTCTCCTTGGAAGGAAAGTTATGACCAACCTAGACAACATATTAAAAAGCAGAGACAATACTTTGCCAAAAAAAGTCCATCTAGTCAAGGCTATGGTTTTTCCAGTGGTCATGGATGTGAGAGTTGGACTATAAAGAAAGTTGAGTGCTGAAGAATTGATGCTTTTTAACTGTGGTGTTGGAGAAGACTCTTGATTATCCCTTGGGCTGCAAGGAGATACAGCCAGTCCATCCTAAAGGAGATCAGTCCTGGGTGTTCATTGGAAGGACTGATGTTGAAGCTGAAACTCCAATACTCTGGCCTCCTGATGCAAAGAGCTGACTTATTTGAAAAGACCCTGATGCTGGGAAAGATTGAGGGCAGATGGAGAAGTGGACAACAGAGAATGAGATGGTTGGATGGCATCACCTAGTCAATGGACATGGGTTTGGGTAGACTCTGGGAGTTGGTGATGGACAGGGAGGCCTGGCTTGCTGCAGTTCATGGGGATGCAGAGTCAGACACAACTAAGAGACTGAACTGAACTGAAAAGTTATTGACTTTGTATATTTTCAGTAAGAACCTTTACTTTACTCACAAAATATACCAATAATAAAGCACTTGTTTTATTCAAATCACTCCAGGGATTCGCTGGCTGGTCTCTCAATCTCCTTGTCCTTTTGTGAATAGTCTTTTCACCTCTGTATCATTTTCTACACATTTTTAATGTCATGTAACTCACTAGATACATCTTTAAGGTCACAGCTTACATGCCATTTCATTGGGTGACCTGTATCTGACTTCATTCATGCTAGTTCCAGATTCCTTTATTCTAAGTACTCACTGGACATTGATTATTTTTCTTTTGCTAACTTGATTGAAATGAATATATAAATACATATTGTGGGTATATATAAAAATATATGGATATACATAAATATATTGGAGAAGAAAATGGCAACCCACTCCAGTATTCTTGCCTGGAGAATCCCATGGACAGAGACCTGACAGGCTACAGTCCATGGGGCTGCAAAGAGTCGGACATGACTGAGTGACTAAGCTTGCANCTTTTATAGCTGGAAAATAGAGGTACAAGAGGTTAACTGACTAGTCAAGGTCAGATGGCAGTCAGCAATTAGAATCCAGATTCTGACCTCAAGTCCAGTGATCATTTTATTACTCGTATCATTGGACTTTCACCCAACTCTTCTGTCCTTGTTTCTTAACATAAACGTGTGAGGGACTTCCCTGGTTGTCCAATGCTTACGACTTCATGCTTTCACTGCAGGGGGCATGAGTTCAATTCCTGGCTGGGAAGGGAGGAACCCTGCCCCCCAAGTCAAAAGGAAACAAAACAAACAACAAAGGCAGCTATTTACTTTCTGGAGGCGAGTCTGAAAGATTGAGGTAAGGAAACAACGTTGTAGGTTTTTTATGGGGGGAGGGGCTCCAAAATCCCTGCAGATGGTGACTACAGCCATGAAATTAGAAGACGCTTACTCCTTGGAAGAAAAGTTACAACCAACCTAGACAGCATATTCAAAAGCAGAGACATTACTTTGCTGACTAAGGTCCGTCTAGTCAAAGCTAAGGTTTTACCAGTAGTCATGTATGGACGTGAGAGTTGGACTGTGAAGAAAGCTGAGCGCTGAAGAACTGATGCTTTTGAACTGTGGTGTTGGAGAAGACTCTTGAGAGTCCCTTGGACAGCAAGGAGATCCAGCCAGTCCATTCTGAAGGAGATCAGCCCTGGGATTTCTTTGGAAGGAATGATGCTAAAGCTGAAACTCCAGTACTTTGGCCACCTCCTGAGAAGAGTTGACCCATTGGAAAAGACTCTGATGCTGGGAGGGATTGGGGGCAGGAGGAGAAGGGGATGACAGAGGATGAGATGGCTGGATGGCATCACTGACTCGATGGACATGAATCTGAGTGAACTCCGGGAGTTGGTGATGGACAGGGAGGCCTGGTGTGCTGCGATTCATGGGGTCGCAAAGAGTCAGACACGACTGAGCGACTGAATGGAATTGAACTGGAAAGAAATACAGACCTATTTCTATTGGGAGAAAGAAAAGAATATTCCCTATACTCAGGGTAAATCAACATCAAATTATCTAAGGGCCCCGGCAAGTCTGTAAAGCGCATTAAAGGAATTCTTCAGGTGAGATTCCTGGAGTGGGTAGCCATTCCTTTCTCCAGGAAATCTTCCTGACTTAGGAATTGAACCTGGTCTCCTGCATTGTAGACAGATTCTTTATCGAACCTGGTCTCCTGCATTGTAGACAGATTCTTTATCGCCTGAGTCACCAGGCAAGTCCATTAAGTTGTTGAGGAGGAGCTAAATCTAGTTGTTATCCACTTCCAGACTGGTTGTGCCTTGTGTTAAAACGATTAACTGCAGTATTCTAGGCTGCTTTGTCTCTGTGTGGCTCTAAGTAAATGGATTTCCATATAGCCTGAGCTCCAGGCCACATTTCGGCATCCCACTGACATTAACAAAAGTCCCAAATGCTGTTCTACTATATATTTTCAGTGTCAAAAACAGAACTTCCACTGATTCAACAATCTGAGGTATTCTCAGGCAACGTATGGATTATAGCCCACCTGTGCCTTTATAATTATTATAGCTTGAAAGGAAAGAGTAGAAATTCTGAGATAACTTGCTGAAGCAAAAGTACCAAGAGCAAGAGCCCTCCTGGTTCTTGGAGTCAGACACTGACTATCCCAAGGCCACGCCATCTTTGGAGCTAAGAACAGGTTTACTAAAATTTTGTGGAAATAATATACATAAGTCTGGGATAATAAAATCTCACTGTTTTTTGAACACCAAATATAAAGATACATATGAAAGTGACTGACACATTAATAACATACATAGAAAATAATAAATGTTAATTACTACCCTCCTAACTCACGAGTTTCTCGAAGTGTGGTCTAAGGACTGCCTGAATCAGAATTATTCAAGAGGTTTGGCTAAAAATGAAAATTATGGACTCCACTCTAGACTCCCAAATCTCCTCTCAGGGAATGAGGCCTCAGAATTGAGGTATACATCCAAACATATAGCAATTCTTATGTATTCTAAAATTTGAGAACCAAAATTCTGAATTACAAAGACAAACAACATAGATAAGGGCTTCCCAGGTGCCAATGCAGGAGACGCAAGAGACGTGGGTTACAGCCCTGGGTCGGGACGATCCCCTGAATAAGAAAATGACAACCCACTCCAGTATGCTTGCCTGGAAAATTCCATGGGGAGAGAAGTCTGGTGGGCTGCAGTCCATGGGGTTATAAACACAACTAAGGGAATAAGCTCAAGCACAGGACAACATAGATACAGTGCACAGAACCTAAGGATTGTACTGGATTGGCCAGAAAGTCTGTTCGGGTTTTTTCCATAAGATGTTACAAAAACCCCAATGAACTTTTTTGCCAACCCAATATATTTAAATGAGGGAGCTAAAAAGAAAGAAAGAAAGTTAAGCTTCAACCAGGAACTAAAATAAAGCATTTCTTTATTGTGATATCCCAAAAGGGCACAAAGGTAGTCCAGCATCACTTAAAATTTACACATAGTACCACTTAATATGGTGCTGATAAAGTGCTGCACTCAATATGCCAGCAAATTTAAAAAACTCAGCAGTGGTCACAGGACTGGAAAAGGTCAGTTTTCATTCCAATCCATGGCATCCAATCTCATTACTTCATGGCAAATAGATGAGAAAACAAGGGAAACAATGATAGACTTTATTTTCTCAGGCTCCAAAATCACTGCAGATGGTGACTGCAGCCATGAAATTAAGAGACGCTTGCTCCTTGAAAGAAAAGTTATGATTAACCTAGATAGCACATTAAAAAGCAGAGACATTACTTTGCCAACAATGGTCCATCTAGTCAAAGCTGTGGTTTTTCCAGTAGTCATATATGGATGTGAGAGCTGGACCATAAAGAAGGCTGAGCACTGAAGAATTGATGCTTTTGAACTGTGGTGTTGGAGAAGACTCTCGGGAGTCCCTTGGACTGCAAGGAGATCCAATCAGTCCATCCTAAAGGAAATCAATCCTGAATATTCACTGGAAGGACTGAAGCTGAAGCGCCAATACTTTGGCCACTTGGTAAGAAGAACTGACTCACTGGAAAAGACCCTGATTGCTGGGAAAGATTGAAGGCAGGAGGAGAAGGGGATAACAGAGGATGAGATGGTTGGATGGCATCACCAACTCAATGGACATGGGTTTAGGTAGACTCCGGGAGTTGGTGATGGACAGGGAAGCCTGGCGTGCTGTAGTACATGGGGTCACAAAGAGTCAGACACGACTGAGCGACTGAACTGAACTGAACCACCTAATAATCAAAGAACTTTCTGGGCTAACACTAAATTTAATACAAAATGGCTCATCTTTGGAATCTGACAGCAGTTTCTTTCACACACTGTGGGAATAGTTCCCAACGTGATTAATGAAATTAAGATTGGCTGCCAGCTGAGCACTCCAGGGCCTGTCCCTAACCATCGGCTCCTGCTTGTCTGAAAATGGGAGTTCAGCTTGAGATCCTGAATAGACCACTAAATATAAACAACAAAAAACATGAGAAGGAAGTTGTGGGCAGAAGAGATATTTTCTTTTTCTGTTTTATGGCAGCTCTCCAAGTACGCAAGGAAGTGATACTCAATCTCTAACTGGTCAAACTGTACCTGCTGGTTGTGGGCCCTTGGGTGAATTACTCAATATCTCTGGCCTCCGCTCTAAAACCAACTAATAGAAGTAGCCTACCTCATAGGGATTGTTATGAAGAGCTCACTGAGGCAGCAGGATACTCAGTTTCCATGACGACAGCAATGAGAGTATTGCCTACCTTGTGGCAGAGCGCCCTTGAACATGAACTCAGCGCAGCGCCCAAGCACAGCAAGCCCTCGATCAACAGTCATTACTGTTGCTTCTCAACCTGTTCTTTCTAAACTTAGCATAGGTATAATCCCCTCCTACCTTCTGATTTGTCCTTTGTGCATTTCCCACTTGAGTTCCCAGGTGGCTCAGTGGGTAACGCATCTGCCTGCAATGCAGGAGATGCAGGAGACTTGGGTTTGACCCCTGGGTCGGGAAGATCCCCTGGGGGAGGGCATGGCAACTCACTCAAGTATTCTTGCCAGAGAAATCCCCTGGACCCCATTGGGTCGCAAGAGTCAGACGTGACTGAGCACGCACGCATAGCTACTCCATAGCTAATTTTTCTTTCTGATCTTTGTTGTTCTCATTTTGGGATTGTTCAGGGTGTGCCAGTGAACCCTATCCACTGCACTTCACAGGGAAGGATGTTCTTCACCTATGTTGAATCAGGTGGTCAGTAATTTGCTTCAATTTGATTCCAATCTGCATTTATAGTCTTTGAAATGTCTCCAAGTTTCAGATTTCTTTAATCTCTATTTTCTAATGATAAAAGATATTTTAATGGGTAGTTTCCCTGCTGCCAAGCAATTCCCTAACTCTAGTGGGGTGTCCTACAATTCAACTCAATTCTATCTTCTCAGAGATAGCATCAGATTATGCAGATTAGAAAGTCCCACAAGACTGCCCTTCACTTCAGATGTCAACTGCAAGCCTGTGTTTGTGATCCACTGGCTATAAGTCAGAGGCTCCCACAAGTCTCTTCTCCTTGAGTTCTATAAAATTTGCTTGAGTGGCTTATGGGTGCTTAAGTCGCTTCTCCTGTGTATGATTCTTTGAAACCCCAAGGACTGTAGCCCGCCAGGATCCTCTGTCCATGGAATTCTCTAGGCAAGAATACTGGAGTGGATTGCCATTTCCTTCTCCAGGGGATCTTCCCGACTCAGGGATCGAACCCGTCTCTTGTCTCCTGAACTGGCAGGTAGGTTCTTTACCACTAGCACGATCAGGGAAACCCAACTCTAGCCACTTAGGAAATTCCAAGGGTTTTAGCTCTGAGCCAGAAATGGGATGAAGATCAAATATTTATTGTAAATCATGACAACAGTTACCTTTTATTATTTTTATTTTCTAAAGACATTTCATTAGCATTTTGAGAAGGAAAAAAAATTGTTCAAAGTGCAACCTTGAAATGTAAATATATACATAAGATGTTTTGGCCCATCTTATATTTTCTACATTCTAAGTTTCTTAAGAATAGGTAAGGGGTAGTTAACTCTACCCCTTAATTCTAAGCTATAACACAGCACCATACACCTCGGGAATTTCTGAGGCCATAATAAACGAAACTCTTTCCATGGTTAGTTTCTAGAAAGTTCGTGGGCGTTTTACAAGTTGTCCAAATAACAGGCAGAAAGAAATCTAGTGAGCCATCTCATTGGCACTCCCTAGCAGTAATTTCCCCTGGGAATCTGGCATTAAAAAAAGCTTATATTTGAAAAGATGGGACCCATCTGGGTAACTTACATGCTGGGCCCTATACTCCTCTCACCTTACTACAGGAGTTACAGTCCAAAAGTAAGCCTAGTCATCTTCTATCCCACAGAGATTATCAGAGCTATGCCAGAGAATTTATGAGTACTTAAAGCATGGCCCATAGACAAGTTTCTTTATTCTAAAATCATAAGTTGACAGAGTTTGTGTTCATCTAATACTCATCTTTATCTTTATGATTATATACACATAAGATGAGATCTGTGGGAATCAAAAAATACACGTTTATTTTGAGTTGAAGACTCAAAATAAGTAGGTTATTCCTACTAAGTGTGTCTAATCAGGCTTTCCTGGTGGCTTAGATGGGAAAGAACCTGCCTGCAATGCAAGAGACTCAGGTTCCAGCTGTGGGTGGGGAAGATCCCCTGGAGAAGGGAATGGCAACCCACTGCGATGTTCTTGCCTGGGAAATCCCATGCATAGAGCCTGGCAGGCTACTGTCCATGAGGTTACAAAGAGTTGGACATGACTAAGCAACTAACACTTTCACTTTCTCAACTCTAAATCCGTAATTACCACTTGTGTGTAGCTTAATAAACAAGGCTCCAATTTTTTAACTGCAGCACAAACAATGGCACCCGCAGCCAGAAGGACTGTGTGTGTGTGTGTGTGAGTTGCTAAGTCTAAGTTAGTTGCCAGACTCTCTGTGACCCCATGGACGGTAGCCTGCCAGGCTCTATCCATGGGATTTCCCAGGCAAGAACATCGGAGTGGGTTGCCATTCCGTTCGCTAGGGGATCTTCCCCACCCAGGAATCAAACCCAGGTCTCCTGCATTGTAGACAGATTCTTTACTGTCTGAGCCAGCAGGGAAGCCAGATGTGTGTATGTACCTTTCCTTAAACATACACAGACACAAACTCCTCTCCAAGATAATTTACTTCTTTTGTCTCTTCCTGAATCAAATCAAGTATGCGTACTGGTGGGCTGGAGGGTGTGTCACCCCGTGCAGGTAAAATGACGATGTCACCCTGAGCGGGTAGCAAAGCTGAAGCCAGATTAGATGACTCTGACATCTACCCAAACTCCAGTCAGGAAGTATTTATATTTACTAAGTACCCTCTCAGTTCAGTTCAGTGGTTCAGCTGTGTCCGACTCTTCGTGACCCCATGGACTGTAGGACACCAAGCTTCCCTGTCCATCACCAACTCCTGGAGCTTGCTCAAACTCATGTCCATCGAGTCGGTGATGCCATCCAGCCATCTCATCCTCTGTCGTCCCCTTCTCCTCCCGCCCCAGGGGTTATAGGAAATTTAACAAGAGGATGGAGGCTCTAGCTGAAACCTGCTGTTTACAGAGCAGATTTTGCAAATGGCTTCACACACCTAGAGGAAGAAGGGTGAGGTGTGGAAGGGAGGGGAGAAGGTGAGTGGGTTTGGTCAAGAAGGTAGAAGGCGATGATTTAATTCTGGTCTGCTTTGAGGTCTCTAGCTCCTCTAACGGAGAAGGCACTGGCACCCCACTCCAGCACTCTTGCCTGGCAAATTCCATGGACGGAGGAGCCTGGTAGGCTGCAGTCCATGGTGTCGCTAAGAGTCAGGCACAACTGAGCAACTTCACTTTCACTTTTCACTTTCATGCACTGGAGAAGGAAATGGCAACCCACTCCAGTGCTCTTGCCTGGAGAATCCTAGGGACAGTGGAGCCTGGTGGGCTGCCATCTATGGGGTCGCACAGAGTCAGACATGACTGAAGCGACTTAGCGGCAGTAGCAGTAGCAGCTCCTCTAAAAGGCAAGAGATTCTTATGGTATCACCCATTTTACAAAGTTATAACTCATCCCACAATCAGCAAAAAAAGAAAAAAAAAACACTTGGGAAGCCAGTAAAAAAACTAAAAAACATATAAACAGACAGATATTAGGTTCTCTTAAGTTATCTTTTTTTTCATTTTCCGTCCATACATTGACTGTAAAAAACAGCTAGTTTTCTACATGGCAAATACTTGTAAAAGTAGCCAGGAGACAGTCCCCTTTTGTCCTTAGTTTATAACATTCCCTTTACAATGTAATAATACCCTGAGTAATACTTTACTGAATAACACTAGAAAAAGGATTGTGATGTGACTTTTGGCAAGTTCTCACTTCAACATCATTTTGGTGAGACTTACTCAAATCAAGATATTTTTAAGGAAATGATACCTTCTCATCACTCTCACTGATCATCTACAATTTCACTTCTAAATATCTATTCTACAGATAAACTGACACATATGTGAACTGTTATATGAACATAATTATTTGTTCCAGAGCTGTCCTTAAGAGCAAAAAATATTGAAAAAACAAGCTAAACATTCATTGACAGGGCACTGATGAAGTAAATTATTTCCACAGAATGGACTGCTCTGGAGCCATAAACAATGAAGAAGCTCTTACATATTGGTAGAGAATGACCTCCAGGGTATATTATGAGATGAAAAAAGATGGGATGCTGTATACTGTCATTTGTAAAAAAATTTTAAAGGGAAAAGAGTATATGCATATTGTTTATAAACACCTATACTAACTCTGGAAAGACTGAAGGCAGGAGGAGAAGGAGACGACAGAGGATGAGATGGTTGGACGGCATCACTGATTCAGTGGACATGCGTTTAAGCAAGCTCTGAGAGTTGGTGATGGATAGGGAAGCCTGCCACGCTGCAGTCCATGGGGTCGCAAAGAATCAGACATAACTGGACAACTGAACTGAACTGAACTAACTCTGGGGGCCACAGGGCATGCAGGATCTTAATTCTCCAACCAGGGATTGAACCTGTACCCCCTGCAGTGGAAGTGTAGAAGTATGGAAGCCTGGAGTCTTTACCACTAGCCAGTCAAGAAAGTCCCAGTGATGCTAATACACTCTTTAGTCACCTGCTTCTCAATCCAGCTGCTGTAGCACTGGGCTAGTTACTTTCCCCAACCCCCATGATTTCTCCAGACAGTCTGCCGGGAAGCAGCAGCAGGAAGGGTTTCTGAGCTTTACATATCCTGTTTTAGTGACAAATAATATAGAAGCTCTTGTTTCTCTTGCCCACTCTCACCTTTCTCTACAAAGAAGATCAAGTATACAACTACATTCTTCACAAAAGCCTTTAGAAAAGCTTTTATTTGCCTGGTCCGAATAGGACAGCTCAAATTTGATATGTCAAACAAACAAACTGAAAAGGTCTTTTAGTTATGCAATGACAGAAGGGCCTAAGTCCAATGGGGAGTGGATCTCCCAGTTACTATACTCCACTTCTCTGATACCTTTTGTTGTTGGCTAAGCTACATCCTGGAATAAAGCACTCAGGAGATGCACCCT
Source organism: Raphicerus campestris (assembly GCA_006410735.1). Taxonomy (NCBI): domain Eukaryota; kingdom Metazoa; phylum Chordata; class Mammalia; order Artiodactyla; family Bovidae; genus Raphicerus; species Raphicerus campestris. Next base: position 101,266 of record SJYW01046446.1, on the reverse strand, counting down.
TTCAAACTCCTCTTATGGGACCCGTTCGTAGTCTTGATGCATTTCCACCATGCTAACCATGAATGCTTAAGTATGATTTATGTTAAGATCTCAGTGTTTAATGAAAAGTGTGAGAACAGTGGGGACAGCCCTGGATCAGGCAGCAGAGGCTCTCAGCTGTAGACACTAGTTTGCCATATATCAGCTGTATAAAGCAAATCACCTGAACTCAACATGCACTAGATCCTTTATTGCAAAATGGATATACAAATACCCACCCTACCCATCTCACAGGGTTGTAAGGATCAATCAATCAAAATACCTCCTAATTCTAAAGTATCATAAGTATGAGATATTATTAATGACAGCCTGCTTTCTCATTAAAGGACAAAATTTATCTCTGAAAGGAGATATCCAAGTCACACACAGGGCTCACTTTCATGTCACTGAAAACACAGACTTGGGACTTCCCTGGTGGTTAAGAATTTGCCTGCTAATGCAGGGGACAGGGGTTCTAGGAATCAGAAGACCGGGGTTCAATATCTGACTCTTGGGGCTGATTACCTGTCTGACCAGAGAAACTTAGTCTCTTCATTCATTCATTTGCTTTTATATTTTTGGTTCATTCATTCAAATTTATTGTGCACCTATTGAGTGAAGACAGTGTGATGAACTGGTTGTACTTTGGCCACCTCACGTGAAGAGTTGACTCATTGGAAAAGACTCTGATGCTGGGAGGGACTGGAGGAAGGAGAAGGGGAAAACAGAGGATGAGATGGTTGGATGGCATCACTGACTCGATGGACTTGAGTCTGAGTGAACTCCGGGAGTTGGTGATGGACAGGAAGGTCTGGCGTGCTGCGATTCATGGGATCGCAGAGTTGGACATGACTGAGCAACTGAACTGAACTGAATTGAACTGTNGGGGTTATAGGAAATTTAACAAGAGGATGGAGGCTCTAGCTGAAACCTGCTGTTTACAGAGCAGATTTTGCAAATGGCTTCACACACCTAGAGGAAGAAGGGTGAGGTGTGGAAGGGAGGGGAGAAGGTGAGTGGGTTTGGTCAAGAAGGTAGAAGGCGATGATTTAATTCTGGTCTGCTTTGAGGTCTCTAGCTCCTCTAACGGAGAAGGCACTGGCACCCCACTCCAGCACTCTTGCCTGGCAAATTCCATGGACGGAGGAGCCTGGTAGGCTGCAGTCCATGGTGTCGCTAAGAGTCAGGCACAACTGAGCAACTTCACTTTCACTTTTCACTTTCATGCACTGGAGAAGGAAATGGCAACCCACTCCAGTGCTCTTGCCTGGAGAATCCTAGGGACAGTGGAGCCTGGTGGGCTGCCATCTATGGGGTCGCACAGAGTCAGACATGACTGAAGCGACTTAGCGGCAGTAGCAGTAGCAGCTCCTCTAAAAGGCAAGAGATTCTTATGGTATCACCCATTTTACAAAGTTATAACTCATCCCACAATCAGCAAAAAAAGAAAAAAAAAACACTTGGGAAGCCAGTAAAAAAACTAAAAAACATATAAACAGACAGATATTAGGTTCTCTTAAGTTATCTTTTTTTTCATTTTCCGTCCATACATTGACTGTAAAAAACAGCTAGTTTTCTACATGGCAAATACTTGTAAAAGTAGCCAGGAGACAGTCCCCTTTTGTCCTTAGTTTATAACATTCCCTTTACAATGTAATAATACCCTGAGTAATACTTTACTGAATAACACTAGAAAAAGGATTGTGATGTGACTTTTGGCAAGTTCTCACTTCAACATCATTTTGGTGAGACTTACTCAAATCAAGATATTTTTAAGGAAATGATACCTTCTCATCACTCTCACTGATCATCTACAATTTCACTTCTAAATATCTATTCTACAGATAAACTGACACATATGTGAACTGTTATATGAACATAATTATTTGTTCCAGAGCTGTCCTTAAGAGCAAAAAATATTGAAAAAACAAGCTAAACATTCATTGACAGGGCACTGATGAAGTAAATTATTTCCACAGAATGGACTGCTCTGGAGCCATAAACAATGAAGAAGCTCTTACATATTGGTAGAGAATGACCTCCAGGGTATATTATGAGATGAAAAAAGATGGGATGCTGTATACTGTCATTTGTAAAAAAATTTTAAAGGGAAAAGAGTATATGCATATTGTTTATAAACACCTATACTAACTCTGGAAAGACTGAAGGCAGGAGGAGAAGGAGACGACAGAGGATGAGATGGTTGGACGGCATCACTGATTCAGTGGACATGCGTTTAAGCAAGCTCTGAGAGTTGGTGATGGATAGGGAAGCCTGCCACGCTGCAGTCCATGGGGTCGCAAAGAATCAGACATAACTGGACAACTGAACTGAACTGAACTAACTCTGGGGGCCACAGGGCATGCAGGATCTTAATTCTCCAACCAGGGATTGAACCTGTACCCCCTGCAGTGGAAGTGTAGAAGTATGGAAGCCTGGAGTCTTTACCACTAGCCAGTCAAGAAAGTCCCAGTGATGCTAATACACTCTTTAGTCACCTGCTTCTCAATCCAGCTGCTGTAGCACTGGGCTAGTTACTTTCCCCAACCCCCATGATTTCTCCAGACAGTCTGCCGGGAAGCAGCAGCAGGAAGGGTTTCTGAGCTTTACATATCCTGTTTTAGTGACAAATAATATAGAAGCTCTTGTTTCTCTTGCCCACTCTCACCTTTCTCTACAAAGAAGATCAAGTATACAACTACATTCTTCACAAAAGCCTTTAGAAAAGCTTTTATTTGCCTGGTCCGAATAGGACAGCTCAAATTTGATATGTCAAACAAACAAACTGAAAAGGTCTTTTAGTTATGCAATGACAGAAGGGCCTAAGTCCAATGGGGAGTGGATCTCCCAGTTACTATACTCCACTTCTCTGATACCTTTTGTTGTTGGCTAAGCTACATCCTGGAATAAAGCACTCAGGAGATGCACCCTTTCAAACTCCTCTTATGGGACCCGTTCGTAGTCTTGATGCATTTCCACCATGCTAACCATGAATGCTTAAGTATGATTTATGTTAAGATCTCAGTGTTTAATGAAAAGTGTGAGAACAGTGGGGACAGCCCTGGATCAGGCAGCAGAGGCTCTCAGCTGTAGACACTAGTTTGCCATATATCAGCTGTATAAAGCAAATCACCTGAACTCAACATGCACTAGATCCTTTATTGCAAAATGGATATACAAATACCCACCCTACCCATCTCACAGGGTTGTAAGGATCAATCAATCAAAATACCTCCTAATTCTAAAGTATCATAAGTATGAGATATTATTAATGACAGCCTGCTTTCTCATTAAAGGACAAAATTTATCTCTGAAAGGAGATATCCAAGTCACACACAGGGCTCACTTTCATGTCACTGAAAACACAGACTTGGGACTTCCCTGGTGGTTAAGAATTTGCCTGCTAATGCAGGGGACAGGGGTTCTAGGAATCAGAAGACCGGGGTTCAATATCTGACTCTTGGGGCTGATTACCTGTCTGACCAGAGAAACTTAGTCTCTTCATTCATTCATTTGCTTTTATATTTTTGGTTCATTCATTCAAATTTATTGTGCACCTATTGAGTGAAGACAGTGTGATGAACTGGTTGTACTTTGGCCACCTCACGTGAAGAGTTGACTCATTGGAAAAGACTCTGATGCTGGGAGGGACTGGAGGAAGGAGAAGGGGAAAACAGAGGATGAGATGGTTGGATGGCATCACTGACTCGATGGACTTGAGTCTGAGTGAACTCCGGGAGTTGGTGATGGACAGGAAGGTCTGGCGTGCTGCGATTCATGGGATCGCAGAGTTGGACATGACTGAGCAACTGAACTGAACTGAATTGAACTGTGATGAAACCCTCTCATTCCTTCCAAAGAAATCCCAGGGCTGATCTCCTTCAGAATGGACTGGTTGGATCTCCTTGCAGTCCAAGGGACTCTCAAGAGTCTTCTCCAACACCACAATCAAAAGCATCAATTCTTCGGCGCTCAGCCTTCATACAAGGGATACATACAAATAATTAAAATACAGTAGGAGATGTACTAAGATATAGGTGATGTACAAGGTGATGGACCTGATAAAAAGCCATTGGAAAAGGTAGGAGAGAGGAATGGGCACCTGTGGGGACATAGTTAGCAGCATTCCTCTTTTCATTTCATGAACTGAACAGATACATTCTAGATGCTCTAAACTGCTCAAAATTACATAAAAACTCTGTATAGTTCTATAATAACTCTACTACCTATTTAGGGAAAGACTCAAACTGGTTGCATCATGCAGATTTCCATCTTGCCATGCTGCATTTCACTTCAGTACTCTTGCCTGGAAAATCCTATGGACGGAGGAGCCTGGTGGGCTGCAGTCCATCGGGTCACTGAGAGTTTGACGCAACTCAGTGACTTCACTTTCACTTTTCACCTTCAGAGCACTGGAGGAGGAAATGGCAACCCACTCCAGTGTTCTTGCCTGGAGAATCCCAGGGACGGTGGAGCCTGGTTGGCTGCCATCTATGGGGTCACACAGAGTCGAGCATGACTGAAGCAATTTAGCAGCATGCTGCATTGCACAACGTCCTCAGCCTACAAAAGCAGGTTGTATAAAAAAACCCAGGTCCTTTGTGCAAAGGAAAAGAGGTAGGGTGGACCCTTCTCAACCCTTTCCTTCTCTGCAGGGCTTTGTATTCCTAAGGATGGGCCCCTCCTCTGCTTGGGGATGTTACCTAAATCATGAAATGATATTACTCAAAGCAATGGAAACTTCAAAAGCACTTCCTTCCCAGTGCCTACTCTAGATTTCTCTTGGCACAAACTGCTTGTTTTAATAGGATTAAGAGTCAGACCCTTGCTGACTTCTCATACTTAGTTACAAACTACAGAAAAGATTTTTTTTTTGGTGGCTTTATTATGCTAAAATCTGCATGTGGGAGTGCAGGCATCAGTCAGCAACCTGCCTTCTCTCTTCCCTCCCTTTCCAACCATGCCTGGCTTGCCAACTTTAAATGGCAGAGTTATCTGGGTGCTGCCTGGTTACTGACTTATCTGACGTATTCCACTAGTTGAAGTCATCTTGTCGCTATAGACACTTGCTTTTTCAGTGACAACTAAGTCATTTTTTTCTCTTTTGCAGCATGTCTGGTGAGGAGGGCAAAAAAGAATCAACAGCAGAGGCAAGCAGGAACAGGAAGAGGATCAGGGCTTAAGAAACAGATTCTTTTTTTTTTTTTTAGCAGTTTATTTTTTTTTTTTATTATTTTTTTTTTTTTAATTTTTTTTTTTTTTTAAATTTATTTATTTATTGGCCATGCTGTGCGGCATGTGGGATCTTACTTCCCTGATCGGGGATTGAACCTGGGCCCCCTGCATTGCAAGCCCAGAGCCCTAACCACCGGACCACCAGGGAAGGCCCAAGAAACAGATTCTTAAGGGCATGGATGGTATACATTGTTACCTTTAGAGAAGCCATTTAATTTTATTCACATTCAGTCTAGAACATTTATTTTTCTCAATTCAAAATTGAGATTATAATCCAAAGAAGAACTGGATTGAGGTTTTTAACAGATGAATACTAGTGCCCTAAGTAATGTTTACCATACCATATTGCACCCAGTCCTCACATCAACCCCACATCTTAAACCATTTGCATTTAAAAAAATATGACCCATGTCATATTTAGAATAAAAAACTCCATTTCCTACTGGGCTAAGTACAACCTTGGCCTTCATCTATTCGATAAATATGGTCCTGGTCTCCTTTTTTATTTTAATTCACTATTTCCCTATATATACTATTGTCCTAAACTCTCAGCAAACTATTGCACAGAACTCTTTTAATCAATTTAACTAATGACACTTTAGCTAGGCTAGTCTCCAGTATCAAGAGAGCAACACTAGCTGTCTCTCTCAGTGAAACTATGTGTTGATTGAGGGTATCAGTTGTGTTTATCCACAAGCCCATGTACCGCAATTGTGTTTATTATTCTAAATATATAACTTAATAAAATATTAGGTAAAGCAATGAAGTAGAAAGGAGAAGAGGACAACAACAGCAGCAGCTGTTCCTGAGCACCTACTACCTTTCAGGCACTGCTCTAAGCGCTTTAGGTGAATGACCTCAGATAATGTCACAATGACCCTAGGAACTAGATACGATTAATTATCTCTATTTTACAAAGGAGGTGCATTGAACAATGTACCCAAGGCCTACGCAGCTCATAAGTGGCAAAACAATTTGGCTCCAGAGCTTAAGAATTTAACTCCTATGCTATACAGACTCTCAAGAAGTTGTCTATGAAAACCGAGCTGAAAGCTAAGGCAAAACTAGGTGAAGATGAGCAGGGGAAATGGCAACCCACTCCAGTACTCTTGCCTGGAAAATTCCACGGACTGAGGAGCCTGGTAGGCTATACAGTCCATGGGGTCACAAAGTCGGACACAACTGAGTGACTTCACTTCCACACAAGTGAGCATTGCTGTGTTCCAATAAAACTTTATTACAGAAACAAGCAGCAGGCCAAGATGAGATTTTGCCCTTACGCTGTAGTTTGCAGATCCCTGAGACCCACATTCCAAGAAAAGATCTCTATTAAAAAATGGCAACAAGATGTTTATGTTTTAAGTTAAAGTATAAAATGCTTAAGGTCTACAGGTAACTAATATCTGCATCATTCTCTGCTTTAATTTACTTTTTTTTCAGCTAGCCAATCACTAGCCCTAATTGCATCAGTTAAGAGTGGTCATGTATGGATGTGAGAGTTGGTTTGTGAAGAAAGCTCAGCCCAGAATAATTGATGCTTTTGAACTGCGGTGTTGGAGAAGACTCTTGAGAGTCCCTTGGACTGCAAGGAGATACAACCAGTCCATTCTAAAGGAGATCAGCCCTGGGATTTCTTTGGAGGGAATGATGCTAAAGCTGAAACTCCAGTACTTTGGCCACCTCATGCAAAGAGTTGACTCATTGGAAAAGACTCTGATGCTGGGAAGGATTGGGGGCAGAAGGAGAAGGGGACGACAGAGGATGAGATGGCTGGATGGCATCACTGACTTGATCGACATGAGTTTGAGTGAATGAACTCTGGGAGTTGGTGATGGACAGGGAGGCCTGGTGTGCTTCGATTCATGGGGTCGCAAAGAGTCGGACACGACTGAACTGAACTGAACTGAAGAGTGCAACTCGTTTTAAACTTGGAAAGCCTTGCCTCCTCACTTCCACTTGGAATTCCAATCCCAAACCTACATTCAGTTCATAATCCTAACACCACATTTAAGATCTAACTTGCTTATAATTTCAAACTATTAGTTTTAAAATCATTCACCAGAACAGATTAATATACTATATAGAATTATATAGTACCTGTATATAAACATTGTCATCTCTGTAGCAAAATTGTTGACAATTCTAAAGGAACTGTTAAAATTCATGCTTTCTGATTAATCTTCAGGGGGTCAATACATTTCACAAATATGTCTAAAAGCTATATACTTAAGCAAAACAAACAAAAATGCTTTATTCAAAGTTGAGACAAGGTAGTGCCTATTTACCTTCGTATCCCCAGCAGTACTATTTAATAGATGTCTGGTAGATTTTAGGGAGCCTGGCCCAAGCTCAGAGAGAGTTAGGAGGGCTGGGACGGGAATTCAAGTTTCCTGATTTCTAGCCCACTATTCTACTTCAGGAAGACAGTGGCTTTTTTAGGTGCACTCAATCCTGCAGTCCAAAGCCTGGAAGACTGGGCTTCCCCGGTGGTCTAGTGGTTAAGAATCTGCCTGCCAATGCAGGGGACATGGGTTTGATCCCTGGTCTGGGAGGATCCCACATGCCACGGAGCAACTAAGCCCATGTGCCTACTGAGCCAGCACTGTAGAGCCCATGAGCCCCAGCTACTGGAGCCCACACACCTAGAGCCCATGCTTCGAAACGAGGGAAGCCCCTGCTCTCCGCAGCTAGAGAAAGCCAGTGTGCAGCAATGAAGACACAGGACAACCAAACATTTAAAAAAAGTAAATAAATCTTAAAAAAAAAAAAAAAGCCTGGAAGACAGGAAGGCACACCACTGTATTCTCCTTTCTCCCATTGCCAATCAGAACTAGCAGCTGTGTCCTACAAGGGCAAACTGGGCATGCATATTTGTGGTGTCTCGTCACTAAAAAGGCTGATCCATGATCCAGACTTTAGGATTCCTGCCTATCTAGAAAGGTAACTTAAACACCCTGGATATTAGATCTTCACCTAAAACTATCACAACATTGTTAATCAGCTATATCCCAGTACAAAATTAAAAGGTTTAAAAAAAAAATGCTTTGCTGAAAAAACACTCCCAACTCAAGAAGACAAGGTAAGTGCTCACTGGCCCCCTTTAGCATTTGTAAAAAGCACTGTTCAGATGCTGCAGTGATGGAATGACAATAACCAGTCCTAGGCAGAGGGGGTGGAAAGAGCTGTTGCTTCTATAGATCATTCTTCCCCTGCACCCAGAGTAGCCAAGCTCACATTCAAAAGACACATTCAAAAGGATTCCAGTTCCAGTGCTTAGACTCCAGTTGCATCATGGCTTTAACACTGTCAGCCTTCGCAGCTTTAACTATCTTAATCTGTAAAATAAACACAGGAAGCAGACAACAGTCCTATCCCTCCATTTAACAGAGGAATACTTCACGAACAAAAATTAGACCTACATATAATATTTCTAGCTATCCCAGTCCTCCTTTTCCCCCTCCCCTAGAGCTTTAAACAACATTCAAGTCATCTTCAACTGACAAAAGAGACTAAGCTACCCAGACAGTTCACAGCTAGTACAGCATTTTTATCTTTCTGGAAGCTACTTAGACAAGGCAAGAGCCATTGCTGGGCTCTCTGGGTCACATGGGGAAAAAATATGCTAAGAGGGTAAATTAAGGAATAAGGAAACAAGGCTGAATTACACTACTCAGCCTAACAAAAGAGTAAATGAGAACCCATTACAGGCAGGAGGGCACAGTGCTCCCCGACACCAAGAGGAATAAAACTGTCATCGTCCTTGGGTTTACCATTTAATAGAGGAACACAAACCATAATAAAAGCAGAACAAGCGAAGTGCTAAGAGGCATTAAAACTCTGGGAAGGAGTTACCAACCACATCACTCCGTATTCATGTTAACAGATTAAAACTTTCAGGTAAGGGACACGTGTTGTCCTAATATGACTGAGATCTGTGTAAAGAAGCTAATGTGGGACATATTCTGCTTATCCACGCCTCCTTCGGCTAAGTTAGGCCTACCTAGAAATTGTTCCCCAAAAGACACCAGGTTAACCAAAGAAATGCTTATATCAGATAGAGAGGGTGCAAACTGGAGAGAACAAATGATGTTGACCTAGACAAGACTGTGACAAGATTAAGCAAAACGCAGGCCAAGGTTGGGGCCAGGGATCTTCAGGGATCTTCTGAAGTTTCCTCCTGTCCATCACCCGCCCCGAGAACATCCCAGCTCTCCTGCTCCTCACCTGCGTAGGTGGACACTGGGGAAGGAACTTCTCTCCAGAGGTAAGCCCACTCTGTGAGAGTACACAGTACTTAAGGGTTGATAACATTCTTGTTGATCAGGCAGCTCGCTAAGTCCCTAATCAAGAAACCAGGGATCCAGTCAGCCCTTTACTCTGTGTGACCTCAGACTAGTCATCCAAGTGCTGAGTTCCCGTCTTTCCATATTTGTGAAGTATGGGATTAGGAGGAGACTGGGATTGAATTGGATGACCTCTGAGGTCTTAAAGCTTCTTGACCTGCCAGCACACTGAAGCACTGGACAAACAGCTCGTTGAACAAATAGCGAGGGCGGCCACAGGGAACAGGCGGCAGGGGGATCAGACTCGTTTTATAGACAGGGAAACGGAGGCACCAACACCCTGACCCAAGGTCACTCCAGTCATGTCCCAGTGGGGGCTGGGCCGAAAGCTCAGGTCTCCAGACCTCCGGTCCCAGGCCCTTTCTCCTTTCGCGGAGCAGAGTGGCGTGGAGGTCCCTGTCCCGGAGAAGAAAGGACTGTGTTCGTGCCCGGGTTGCGAGAGGGGCAGAAGAGGCCTTACCTTTCCAGATCGAGTCCCGCCACCGGTGCCTCTCTCTCTCGGATCCTTAATCCGCCACACCTCCAGGACGCTTCAGAAGCCCCTCCACTTCTGACCCTCGCGACGTGTCCGAGGCCGCCGCCGAAGCGTCGATTCCCGCCCCTACCCCGCCCCCTGACTCGCTGGCCAATCGCCGCCCAGAGTTTCGGAGCGCCGCCTTTCTCACCTCCTCTGAGGGATGGAGAAGCTTACGTCACTCATCAGGCCTCGCCCACCAGGCCCTCTCATTTGCCTTTGCTCCACCTTCTCCAGAGCTTGTCTCCTCCCGGCCCAATAACCATGCGAGAGTTCGCCTTGCCGGAAAGCAGCACTCCGCTGCGGCATTTTACGACGTCGGCGTTGACCGTCTCTGGAAACGCTCCGACTTCCTCCCTGAAGCGGGGCGAAAGGCGGCGCGATGTTCGGTGCGGGCGATGAAGACGATACCGACTTCCTCTCGCCTAGCGGCGGGTGAGTGCAGAAGCGTAGGGCAAGAGTGCGTGGCTGAGAGCCTGGCCGATCGGTCGGAGGGGGTCGCTCTCTTTTCAGACCTCTTCCCAACTTCCGGGTCCCGAGACCCTTGCCACATTCCGGTCCTGTACAGGTCCCAGAATCTGGGCTGAACTGAAACTGTGCTGAATCTCTCCACCCGGATTCTGGACCTGACATCTCCCCTGAAGCGCAGTGTGACCAGAGGGTTGGAACTTTTGCTTTCTGGGTCACAGTTTCTCCTTCTGTGAAATGGGTATGATTGTTGATTAAAATACCTAAGAATTTTTATGAGTCCACCGGTGCCGATATGAGGCTTTCTCTGCTCCGTGGACAAGACGGTGACCCATCAGAACTGGCCCTGGTGGGTCAGCTTCAGCATCCTTCAAGGCCTAGCTCGGATGTCACCTTTTCGGTGCTTTCCCTTCTTCCACGGCCCCAGGCAGAATAAACTGCTTTTTCTTTCTTATCCCCACAACTAGGTGTGTTTACGTTTATCTTCCCTGGTGGCTCAGAGGTTAAAGCGTCTGCCCACGATGCGGGAGACCCGGGTTCAATCCCTGAGTCGGGAAGATCCCCTGGAGAAGGCAGTGGCAACCCACTCCAGTTCTCTTGGCTGGAGAATCCCATGGACGGAGGAGCCTGGTAGGCTACAGTCCAGTCGCAAAGAGTCGGACACGACTGAGCAATTTCACTTGCACACCGAACCTACTAGATTATAAGCCCTAATAGGACACGGACTGTTCAGTCTGTTCCTGTTGTCCAGCGCTCAGCACAGTACTGGCACATAGTGACCGCTCTGGGTGGCGCCTACTGAGTGAATGATAAGTTGAAATTGCTCTCTAAAGCTTAGAGCCCATGTAAGAAACTGCAGCTGCTGTCCCCTGTCCCCAGTCTATATATATGTGTACACACGCACCCACCCCAGTCTGGGGTACAGGTCTTCAAGAGGCAGGGCCTTGTCTCGTTCAGTAATCACTTTCACCTTTTCTCTTATGATGTGTCGGTAGACAGCTTGACTGCCTTCAAACGTGTGAACTGCCAAATTCTGATGTTTGCAGAGCCTTTCTTTGAACATCTGTTTAACCACTTCTGGCCTGGAGAATTCCATGGACTGTATAGAAGGAAAGTGAAGTCACTCAGTCGTGCCCGACTCTTTGCAACCCCATGGATAGTAGCCTGCACCAAGCTCCTCCATCCATGGGATTTTCAAGGCAAGAGTACTGGAGTGGGTTGCCATTTCCTTCTCCAGGGAATCTTCCCAACCCAGGGATCCAACCCAGGTCTCTCACATTGTAGACAGACGCTTTATTGTCTGAGCCAAGGGAGTATATAGAGTTGGCGCAGGGACTGAGAGACTTTCACTGTCACTTTCTTTGAACATCTGTTTAACCATTTAAGAAGGTACCCAAGACTGAGGAAAACACCAGTATACAATCCTATAATCCTTATTCTACTAAATGCTTAGAGGTTACAGAGATGATTAAGCTTCTCTGCGTGCTCTCAGATTGTTTCTAGTCCTGGTGGAGAGTTCAGTTGACTTAAAATGGCACTGGCTCTGTTTTGCTCTTAAATAGCATCTTTTGACTTACACAGTGACTAGTTCTATATTAGCCATCCTAAGTTCTCTTTGCATCCTCACTGCCCTGTCCCACCCCTGCCCTCACTTTGGATGGCCCGCATCCACTTAGTTTCATCTTGAGTTCATTCGGTTGCTCAGTTATTTTAGAGTTAGGCAAGCTTTGGTTCCTTTTTTTCCTACTCCACCCAAAGCGTTCACTAATATTTCCACACATCCAGCCTCTTGCTGTTGACCGTGTAGTCAGCCATTTGGATGAATGTTTTTCTTAACAACCTGTTTTTCAAATGGCTGTACCTTTTGAAAGTTTACAAAGTGTGCTTTAGATTCACATTCTTCACTAGGTGAAAGTGTTGGAGGGAAGTTTAATTTTTATTTTATATTGGAGTATAGTTGATTGGCAGTGTTGTTCAGATTCTTTTCCCATATAGGTTATTAAATTAGAAAATTCAGTAGAGTTTTGGGCTTCCAACTTTGGTGCAACAAACACTGCTGACTGAAAATTCCTGAATAGATAATAACAGTCCTGTGCTCTTCCCCACATTCCTGGCCTGAGATAAGTTCTTGGTGGCTCAGCTATGCTGTTTTCCTGTGCAGGCTTTTCAAGGACTTGAGAAGCTAGTTGTAGGCATGAGACTCCGCCCCTAAACACAGACAACAGCTAATTGAATGAAAAAGGGCTTAGTAAACAAAGATATACAGAGAACTTTTGGGTTTAAGGTTGAGGATACAGAAAGTTTCACCAGCATTTCCTGATTCAGCTATTCCTACTCTGATTCCCTGTAAGGAAGTAGAACATATGACAGTGAGCACTGCGGCTGCTTTTCAGTTCCTCTTGTGTATGACTTATAATTTGTAAGTATTCTCCACTGGAAAACATGCACAACATGAGCATTGCGAGGTAAGTTTTATTGGGGGCAAAATGAGGACTGCAGCCCGAGAGGCCCACCTCAGCTCTGAGAGACTGCCCAAAAGAGGCACTCAGGGAAGGTCAACATATAAGATTTTGGTGAAGGGGGAGTTCAATGCAATCAAGCTTACTTTACAAGAGGTTTTCTGATAGTTGAAAGGATCTGATGTCATCGTGAAGGAATTTAGTGCTTTTATAGATATGAAGAGATGATAAGATTGGGATCACAAAATCAGTTCAGTTCAGTTCAGTTGCTCAGTCAACTCTTTGCAACCCCATGAATCGCAGCACGCCAGGCCTCCCTGTCCATCACCAACTCCTGGAGTTCACTCAGAGTCGCATCCATCGAGTTAGTGATGCCATCCAGCCATCTCATCGTCTGTCGTCCCCTTCTCCTCCTGCCCCCAATCCCTCCCAGCATCAAAGTCTTTTCCAGTGAGTCAACTCATCGCATGAGGTGGCCAAAGTACTGGAGTTTCAGCTTCAGAATCATTCCCTCCAAAGAAATCCCAAGGCTGAGCTTCAGAATGGACTGGTTGCATCTCCTTGCAGTCCACGGGACTCTCAAGAGTCTTTTCCAACACCACAGTTCAAAAACATCAATTCTTCTGGGCTCAGCTTTCTTCACAGTCCAACTCTCACATCCATACATGACCACAGGAAAAACCATAGCCTTGACTAGACGGACCTTTGTTTGCAAAGTAATGTCTCTGCTTTTGAATATGCCATCTAGGTTGTTCATAACTTTTCTTCTAAGGAGTAAACGTCTTTTAATTTCATGGCTGCAGTCACCATCTGCAGTGATTTGGGGGCCCCCCAAAATAAAATCTGACACTGGTTCCACTGCTTCCCCATCTATTTCCCGTGAAGTGATGGGACCAGATGCCATGATCTTTATTTTCTGAATGTTGAGCTTTAAGCCAACTTTTTCACTCTCCACTTTCATTTTCATCAAGAGGCTTTTTTTCCTCTTCACTTTCTACCATAAGGGTGGTGTCATCTGCATATCTGAGGTTATTGATATTTCTCCCAGCAATCTTGATTCCAGCTTGTGCTTCTTCCAGTCCAGCATTTCTCATGTTATTATATTCTCATATAATCTCATGTACTCTGCATATAAGTTAAATAAGCAGGGTGACAATATACAGCCTTGACGTACTCCTTTTCCTATTTGGAACGAGTCTGTTGTTCCATGTCCAGTTCTAACTGTTCCTTCCTGACCTGCATATAGGTTTCTCAAGAGACAGGTCAGGTGGTCTGGTATTCCCATCTCTTTCAGAATTTTCCACCTTTTATTGTGATCCACACAATCCCATTTCATGGGATCATGAAATCAGTTCCTGAAAATACCCAACTATCTAAAGACCTGTCCCACCAGATATCCTGGAGCACAGAGTGCCTCACTCCACCCTGAGCTCCCTCAGGAGCTGTTGAAGGTCAACAGCTGCAGCAGCACGGGGTTCAGTCTCCGCAGAGGCAGCGGCAGATGCCCTTGTTGTTGTCNACACCACAGTTCAGAAACATCAATTCTTCTGGGCTCAGCTTTCTTCACAGTCCAACTCTCACATCCATACATGACCACAGGAAAAACCATAGCCTTGACTAGACGGACCTTTGTTTGCAAAGTAATGTCTCTGCTTTTGAATATGCCATCTAGGTTGTTCATAACTTTTCTTCTAAGGAGTAAACGTCTTTTAATTTCATGGCTGCAGTCACCATCTGCAGTGATTTGGGGGCCCCCCAAAATAAAATCTGACACTGGTTCCACTGCTTCCCCATCTATTTCCCGTGAAGTGATGGGACCAGATGCCATGATCTTTATTTTCTGAATGTTGAGCTTTAAGCCAACTTTTTCACTCTCCACTTTCATTTTCATCAAGAGGCTTTTTTTCCTCTTCACTTTCTACCATAAGGGTGGTGTCATCTGCATATCTGAGGTTATTGATATTTCTCCCAGCAATCTTGATTCCAGCTTGTGCTTCTTCCAGTCCAGCATTTCTCATGTTATTATATTCTCATATAATCTCATGTACTCTGCATATAAGTTAAATAAGCAGGGTGACAATATACAGCCTTGACGTACTCCTTTTCCTATTTGGAACGAGTCTGTTGTTCCATGTCCAGTTCTAACTGTTCCTTCCTGACCTGCATATAGGTTTCTCAAGAGACAGGTCAGGTGGTCTGGTATTCCCATCTCTTTCAGAATTTTCCACCTTTTATTGTGATCCACACAATCCCATTTCATGGGATCATGAAATCAGTTCCTGAAAATACCCAACTATCTAAAGACCTGTCCCACCAGATATCCTGGAGCACAGAGTGCCTCACTCCACCCTGAGCTCCCTCAGGAGCTGTTGAAGGTCAACAGCTGCAGCAGCACGGGGTTCAGTCTCCGCAGAGGCAGCGGCAGATGCCCTTGTTGTTGTCTCTGGCAATACTCTTGGCAAGAGCCAGTTTGTAGTTGACAGTATCTTGACGTCCCTGTAGCTCAAAGGGTAAAAAATCTACCTGCAGTGAAGGAGATCAGGGTTCGGTCCCTGGGTCGGGAAGACCCTCTGGAGAAGGGAATGGCAATCCACTCTAGTATTCTTGCTTGGAGAATCCTGTGGGCAGAGTAGCCTGGCGGGCTGCAGTCCTTGAGGTTGCAAAGAGTTGGACAAGACTGAGCAACTAACGCATGCATGCATGACTTACATGTGTGACTTCCTTGATTCTATTTAAGATAGTCACGCCCAAAAGAAGTGGGAGTATCGGTGCCTAGGATAGCTGTCTAGATGATTAATAATTTGNCTGCTTCCCCATCTATTTCCCGTGAAGTGATGGGACCAGATGCCATGATCTTTATTTTCTGAATGTTGAGCTTTAAGCCAACTTTTTCACTCTCCACTTTCATTTTCATCAAGAGGCTTTTTTTCCTCTTCACTTTCTACCATAAGGGTGGTGTCATCTGCATATCTGAGGTTATTGATATTTCTCCCAGCAATCTTGATTCCAGCTTGTGCTTCTTCCAGTCCAGCATTTCTCATGTTATTATATTCTCATATAATCTCATGTACTCTGCATATAAGTTAAATAAGCAGGGTGACAATATACAGCCTTGACGTACTCCTTTTCCTATTTGGAACGAGTCTGTTGTTCCATGTCCAGTTCTAACTGTTCCTTCCTGACCTGCATATAGGTTTCTCAAGAGACAGGTCAGGTGGTCTGGTATTCCCATCTCTTTCAGAATTTTCCACCTTTTATTGTGATCCACACAATCCCATTTCATGGGATCATGAAATCAGTTCCTGAAAATACCCAACTATCTAAAGACCTGTCCCACCAGATATCCTGGAGCACAGAGTGCCTCACTCCACCCTGAGCTCCCTCAGGAGCTGTTGAAGGTCAACAGCTGCAGCAGCACGGGGTTCAGTCTCCGCAGAGGCAGCGGCAGATGCCCTTGTTGTTGTCTCTGGCAATACTCTTGGCAAGAGCCAGTTTGTAGTTGACAGTATCTTGACGTCCCTGTAGCTCAAAGGGTAAAAAATCTACCTGCAGTGAAGGAGATCAGGGTTCGGTCCCTGGGTCGGGAAGACCCTCTGGAGAAGGGAATGGCAATCCACTCTAGTATTCTTGCTTGGAGAATCCTGTGGGCAGAGTAGCCTGGCGGGCTGCAGTCCTTGAGGTTGCAAAGAGTTGGACAAGACTGAGCAACTAACGCATGCATGCATGACTTACATGTGTGACTTCCTTGATTCTATTTAAGATAGTCACGCCCAAAAGAAGTGGGAGTATCGGTGCCTAGGATAGCTGTCTAGATGATTAATAATTTGTGTTCCAATTTTTCAGTCCTCTTGGTCCATGGTTAACCTAGAAGTAGTAAAGTAATAATCAGGATGCTTTTTTTTTTTTTGGTCTTGGCCCCTTCTCCACTTTGAGACTGAAATGAAGAAATATGTGAATGTCTACCAGATGTATGGTACTTGGCTTCAGCTGACAAAGATAGGAATAAAGCACAGTTCCTGCCACTAGAAAACTTCCTGTTTAGTAATGGAATGCAAAAGTCCAGTAATAATAATCGAAAAGCATTTTTAGGGGGCCAGTAATACATACTTGTGTTTTAGATTATGTATAAGTTATATGTAGACAAATCTGATTAGCATAGTAATGATAAATCCCCATTGTAGAGGTAGAAAAAGGAAATTTAGAACTGATCATCAGAAAGCATTTTTAAGTTCTATAAAAGATATGGAAAAGCCTCAATTCTGAAGTTGATTCTGCCCCCAGTTAGGAATATGACTTTGAAGTCACTCAGTTTCCATCCTTGGCTTGCCACACCCCAGTCTATTAAATAATGGGGTTGTTCTCGGTGATCTTAGAGACTTCTCCTAGTCTTGTAGCTTTGTATTT
The DNA here is from genome assembly GCA_006410735.1 of Raphicerus campestris. Taxonomy (NCBI): domain Eukaryota; kingdom Metazoa; phylum Chordata; class Mammalia; order Artiodactyla; family Bovidae; genus Raphicerus; species Raphicerus campestris. The sequence continues at coordinate 83,825 of SJYW01046446.1, read as the reverse complement.
ATGCTGATATCAGTCCATAGTTCCAGGTCAGCTTGTTCATCGATCAGGCATGCTTTCTTCTAGAGGTATCTGAGTTGAACTGACATTTTTAAGGTAATAGGATGTGTACACCTGTATATAAAACATATTGTGTACTTACTCTATGCCAGGTGCTATGCTAAGTATGACATATGCAATATTATATTAATTTCTCTCTACTACTCTCTGAGGCAGTTTTTACTATTATTCTCATTTTGCAAATCAGGTTCAGAGAGGTAGGTTGTTCATGGTCAAACAGCTAAAAAGTAGAAGAACCTGGATTTGAAATCAGGCAAGCAGATTTCATATGCCTGACTACCCATATGCCTTCTTATTATAATAGAAATAAACGTTTGATACAACAGTTTGGAAAAGAAGTACTTTAACAACAAAAAGAATCCCCATTTGTTGAAATATATTGCTATATCCTAAATATGTATATTTCTGTTTTGAATGAGAAAAGAAAGGGAATATAAAACTAAGGTTAGATAAGGACTTTGATTCCTAAATGCATTGGCTAGTATTTACTTTTTAATGCTGTAATGACTTTTCCTATGAATTATAAACTTAGGGACTAAAGTCCAGAGTTAGCAAACTCATTCTTGCTAAAGTAATTAGGGGGATATGTACATTTGGGACTTCCCTGGTGGCTCAGAGGGTAAAGCATCTGCCTACAATGTGGGAGACCCGGGTTCAGTCCCTGGGTTGGGAAGATCTCCTGGAGAAGGAAATAGCAACCCACTCCAGTACTCTTGCCTGGAAAATTCCATGGACGGAGGAGCCTGGGCTACAGTCCATGGGGTAGCAAAGAGTCAGACACGACTGAGCGACTTCAATGTCGATGTCAATGTACATTTGAGAACACTTTAGAAGTAGAAAATGTAATAATTTAGGAAAAAACCTGTGCCCCTGGTCTGTGTAGAGTTCATTTTAAAAATTAATAGAAAATAGCTTTACTCTGAAAGATAATTGGGTTGACCTGACTTTTGGATTGACTTGCAGTCATCAGTTGGCTGGCCTTTAGGGAGCAGTTTTAGAAAGATAATTGGGTTGACCTGACTTTTGGATTGACTTGCAGTCATCAGTTGGCTGGCCTTTATGGAGCAGTTTACCTATAATACTTTTGTTTTTCTGTTGAAAAAAAATCTGCAAAATTAAAACAGTAAATTCAATACTCATAGTTTACTGAAGCTAACAAGGACAGTCACAATTTGTACATAATCTGTTAATCTTAACAAGGTTTTAATCTTTGCAAGTTTTTCACAAAGTTAAAGGCATTGCTCAACTCTCCTAGGATCTTAAAATTCTTTTAGGGAACCTGCTCTGATTGCCCTAGGTAAAAGGAGATTTCTTGGTCTTCTTGAAATTTCATTAGCATTTGTTGATATCTTAATGTGGAGTAGGCCAGCACTGCTGTCTATGTTTGTAATCTCATTGAAACCTCTTAGTTCATTAAAGTAGGCATTGCTGGCCCTATTTACAGGAAACTCACAGTATACTCACTACCTTGATAAACAAGGTATTAAAATCATATTAAATTTATTTTGTAAAATCTAGTATATATTATACATTAAAATTATCTACGGGAAATAGCCAAAAAAAAGTTGTTGGGAAGCTTCAATATTTACCTAAACTAAAGGTGGCTTTGGAGAAGTGGAGCTCAGAGCTAAATAAGACTTTGAGTCACTTAGTGAGCCTGTTACATACCAGGCCATAAGGAAAATATAGTTTAGTCGCTAAGTTATGCTGGACTCTTTTGCATCCCCAAGGACTGTAGCCCACCAGGCTTCTCTGTCCCTAGGATATCCCAGACAAGAATACTGGAGTGGGTAGCCATTTCCTTTCCCTGCAATGCAGGAGGATTCTTTACCACTCAGCCACCTAGGAAACCCATACAGTCAAGTAGTGATCATAATAAATAATCGATTACCATGTTAGATGATAAATGGCTGAATAACTTTTATTAATCTCTATGTTATACTCCATAGTATGTTATGATCTGTATGTTATACTCCATATAACAGCCACTTGCTATATATCTCATAGGTTACAGTTATATACTGTGTATCTAATTCCCTTGTTACAGTATATAAGCTGCTTGAAAACAGAACCCAGTTTTGCTCACTGGTGTATTTGTAGCACTTAACATAGGGTATGGTGCATATTTCTTGAATGAATGAAGTACAGAGTTCTCTGGGAGCTTGTAGGAAGATCAGCTAACCTAGTCTTTGAGATTAAGGAGCAGCTTCCAGGGGAAGAATGCTTCAGGCAGAGAGAATAGCCTATCCAAAGCCTGGAGATTAGAAAGATTGTGCCTTATATGAGAAATTAAAAGTTCCACCGTGTAACAGTAGCCTGCATTTGAACCTGAGACTGTTATCCTTAGAAAGTCCTGCCTACAAGGTTGATCCTTTGCTGGCAGCTGGGAACTTGAATAACAGCCAGAGTTCGCCACAGTGATATAAAGCTTTCCACAAATGGTAAGAGCAGCTCACTGTGCCTCAACTGTTTGTGCAAATGATATGGTTTATACTGAGCCTTGTCTTTCTTCTTGAGAGTCCCTTGGACTGCAAGAAGATCCAACCAGTCCATCCTAAAGGCGATCAGTCCTGGGACATGTTGCATTTGTCTTCCCTGTGGAATATCTGTGTTGTCTGGCATTCAGAAAAAATTTTGTGCTAGAAATACTGATTTGAGCATCATCAGCATATGGATAGCACTGATATCAAGGTAAATAAATTAGATTGCCAAAGGAGAGAATGAATCTTGGAGCATGGATGCTTAAAGGTTGGACAGTGGTAGAAGAGACCAAGGAGTTAAATGAGCCAGAGAGATGGAAAGACAATAAGAGAGGGATCCCATTAAAATTTATTGACCTCTTATTTGGGCCAGCCCCTCTTACCACCCTTGCAGATATCCCCACAGAAGTCAAAAGAAGAGTTTGTTTAAAGGAGAACAAATTAGTTGACAGTGTAAAAAGGCAGGATGAAAGCCAAATAAGATAAAGACAAACAAACTGTTCATTAACAAAGAGATTGTTGGTGACTTTAGTAAGAGCAGTTTCAGTGGAATAGCTGGGGCATAAGATTCATCATGATGAATCTTATAAAGATTCATGAATCATGAATCTTATAAATCTTATAAAGATTCATCATAAAAGAATCATTCTGCCACAAAGGATGGAATCATAGATGGGATTATGTTTGATGGAGTAAGCTTATAATACAGTTTCTTGTAAAAGGTGACAATATTATTTTTCTTTTTTTTTTTTTTTTGAAAGCTCAGAGCCCTAACCACTGTACCACCAGGAATTCCCTGTAATATAACTTTACTTCAGTGTAATAAACTAGTAAAAACTAGGAAACTATGACTTGGTAAAGGTAAGAATGTACAGTTTGAAGAGGACACTTGGGCTAATCCCCTTAATTTACAGATGAAGAAACGGAGGCCCAGAAAAAAGAGAGTCCTGTGAAGGGGCACGGCCATTGGTGCTGCCCAGATCAGAAATACAATCTTGATTTCAAAGATACCTAGCTGCTGCTTTTGATATCGAGTGGTGGGATATATAGTCGAGGAGGGATTTGTTCAAGGGTGGAGCATGAGTAGCATTTGTAATAATCCCAGGTTTGAAATGTGTCAAATGAAAGGTCATTTTCATTTTCTGCAACAGTACCAGATTGGCCTCTCTTTTTGGACTGGACCAGGCAGCTGCTGGCCATGGAAATGAGTTCTTCCAGTACACAGCTCCAAAGCAACCCAAGAAAGGCCAGGGAACAGCACCAACCGGTAAGTTAAGAGGTCAGGATTGACCCCTGACAGCTAGTTGGAACAGTAAACAGCCTTCCAAAGGCGGCATGCCAGGTCACCCATCCTTGATCGGCTTGGCCAGGCTCACCACCAGTGAGGCACATACTGCTCTGAGCTCTCAGATTCTGAATTCTGGCAGCTAGGTAGTATGCTCACTTTTGTAATCTGATGGAGGAAGGTCACAGGCAAGCCCTTCTGCTCCACGTGGAAACCACTCTCCCCAGAACTCTGCCCAAGGCACTCTAAGTAGGCACTGTCCAGTGTTTTGACATGAAGGAAGAGCTAGCTGCCATTCACATCCTTCACCTGGATGGGTTAGATATATGCTAACAGTGAATTTTTCCCAACTAGACAATGAGGCTCAATGCTGTATCACCTGTACCTTTCATCATGATGAACACAGGAAATAAGGAATGAACATTTGTTGAATAAAAAGAGAAAAGAAGAGTCTAATATTTTTTAAATGCCTGCCACATGTCTGGTCTCAGGTGCTTTACCTGGATTGTCTGATTTAATAATTCTGTGAAATAGGTGAGACTGCCACCATTTTAGAGGCTCAGAGAGGTTTAGGGACATCGTTAAGGTCACAACCAGTAAGTGACAGAATTGAAATTTGAACCCTGATCTGACTTAGTCCAAAGCTTTTCTGCCCTCCTCTGCGCTTTGCTGTATTTGTGTAAGAGTGAAGAGGAGTGAGGGACTAATAGACATAGCCCAGGAACGTCCCTGGTGGTCCAGTGATGAATAAGAGTCCGCTTGCCAATGTGAGGAACACGAGTTCGATCTCAGGTCAGGGAAGATCCCACATGTGGCCGAGCAACTAAGCCCCCGCACCGCAGCTGCTGAGCCTGCGTGCTGCAGCCGCTGAAGCCTGCATGCCTCGAGCCCGTCTCCGCAACAAGAGAAGCCACCGCAAGGAGCCCGTGAGGAGCCCGCACGCTGCAGCTAGAGAGCAGTCCCTGCTCACCGCTCACCGAAAAAGCCCACGTATAGCAATGAAGGCCCCGTGTGGCCAAAAACAAACAAGTGAATAAGTAAGTTAGCAAACAAAAGTTGATGTTAAAGTATTTTTTAAAAAAGAAAAAAATAGCCCAGAGCAGAACAAGTGGTAAGAGACATTATATTCAATTTTTGTTGCATGAAAGAGGGAAGTATTGAGTGTCTTTTATGTGCTAGGCACAGTGCTGACACTGAGGGTGCTGTTAGGATATTTAGAGTTGAATCCTTACAGCAAATACTGTATGGCCTGTAGTCCAAAATACTCACTGTTTGGCCCTTTACATACAGTGTTTGCAGACCCCTGCTCTAAGTCTTACCTGTCACTTTTGACAGCTTTGTTGTGGATTGTGGGTCCTATTCTCCAAGCCATAATCTGGCCAGATTTCTAGTAGGCTGTGCTTTTCACATTTCCTCTGGCACATCTTTTCATTAGCAGTGTACTTGAGACTCAGTTTATGGTGATTGAGTTAATGGATGTGGATAAAAACAAATACCCTCTGTCCCTACCCAGTGAAGTAACTTGTTTTTTTAAAAAAATTAGAAAACAACAACTGTGAATTTATTATGCTTTTAAAGGGGAAATTATAGAGGTATTTAAAATGAAAAATTAACAGTATTGTCTTATGTAGGCATTCACAAATAAAAACTAGTAATACAGGAGATGCTGTCTGTTCAAGGAGTATTTATGTAGCACGTTATTGTAGAGGAGGTGGCTGCAGCGTGGCTCTTGAATCTCTTCAGAGATCTATAGAAACGGAGAAACTAGATAAAATAGACAAACTTATAGATAATATTTACAATAAAACCAATTGAAAAAGGATCTTCATGAACCTCCCAAGTATAAGCAGGTGTGGACCCAACTTGCTTGGTGTCAACATTTGCATGGGAGAAAACCAGGGAGCAATGGAATAATATCTGCCTCTGAGAGTGGGAGAACCCCAAAGTAGCCAACAGGTATTCCTGAGAAATACGGGAGGTCAAGCTGGAACTGCAAAGCATTTTGCCTGTTTTAATTGGCTGCGTACAAGGGGTTGATGATGGGGACTAGAAGAACTGGAGCATTCTTGCTTCTATGAACTTTTGAGACTCACCCTCTATGATGACCTCAGAGAGGTCCCCACCCCAAGAGGAACCTGCTGGGAGTGGAATTAAAATTGAGGAGGTTAAGGATATTAGAAGTGAAGGTTAGGGACTTCCCTGGTGGTCCAGTGGCTGAGACCTGGTGCTCTCATGGCAAGGGCCCAGGTTAGATCCTTGGTCAGGGAACTAGATCCCTCAAGCCGCAACTAAAGATTCCGAATGCAGCAGCTAGGACCCAGTACAGCCAAATAAATACATTAAAAAAAAAGAAAAAGCAAAGGAGAGAAGACTCAGATAAAAGTAGGGCTAGCACAGAATCAGGAAGCAGGCAGAAGCCTCCCTATTTTTTTGAATCCTCACAGGAGAGAAGTGAGTTCCATGAAGTTAGGAAAGCCACTCTGAACCACTCCATTGTCTAAAAGTTTGGAAAAGCAAATTTCACATACAAATAAACAATAGAAATGTATCAAGCTCCATGCAAAGTTATTACAAGAGCAAGGAGCAGAATAATATCCCTACAACATGAGCTCTATTCTGTGAGAATGTTTCTTAACATTCTCACAGATCAAAACTGCAGCCAGCTATCACCATGAAGAAAATAACATAAAGACATGGAATGGGAACATAAATGAGAATTTTAAAATCCCAGACGTAGGCGACAGGACTCAGGCAAGAATTAGAGATATCAGAAAAATGATTTCAGAAATGAAGGCTAAACTAGAAGGAACACAGTTTGAATACACACAACAGGTTACGCCTTAAGGGAAATAGGAGGCTGGTAAGAGGACATTTTTAAACTAAAAAATTTAAGAGATAAAATATTTTCAAAGGAAAGTGAAAAACGTTGCTGGAGAAAAAGACTTCAAATCACATATTAAAAGCAGTCCTTATGAGCAGGGAATTAAATCTGTACAATCCTGATTTCAGAGAGGAAGAAATGCTTAGCCAATGAGAAGATCCCATGATTGTGACATCTGATTCGCTTATCCCTCTAGCAAATCCATGAACAGCCTTCCATTTTCAGGGTGATAGGTAGGGAGATGAGAACCTTGAGGAGACAGTAATTTTTTTTCTCAGTGTTAACTGCGGCCTGAGTTTCTCTTTTTCTTGGTTATTTACTACTTCTCTGGAGAGAAGTTTTATATTCTGTAGCATCACATACATACAACTGGAAAGTACTGTTGTCGGTTTTTACAAAATAATGAGAATAAGAACACCACAGACTAGGAAAGTAAGCCAACAATCTAAAAAAGGCAGTTCATCAAAATCAAACAAAATAAATGGCCAATACAAATCTATAGAAAATGTTGAATTTCTGCTTCCCTGTAATCAATAAATGCTAATGAAAACAGCCGTGAGATGGCATTCCCCTTTCCCTAAATGCCCCCCATCCCATGGGTAAAGATTGAGAAAGCGCACCTCCTCTTGTTGGCAAGGATGCAAAGCTGGCATATTCCTACTGCTAGTGGTATTTTATGTTTGTTTTGGAGATTTTTTTGAAGAATATAAGGAAATGTGTATGCTAAGTGAGAAAAGGAAATGGCCAAATCATATCATTAATGTTGTTTTTTAAAAAAGATGAAAAAGCTGACAAGTTTATGTATATAGAAACAGGGCTGGGAATAAATACATCATACTACTGATGTTTATTTTTCTGTGGTGAGATTATAGATTGTTTTTATTTTCTTTGTGTGTTTCTGAATTTACCAGGTTTTCTACAGTACATGTACTCTATATAAACAGAAAAAAATATGCAATACTGTTAATAAAATTCAACTGACTAAATTTTAAAGATCTTATTGGTTATATTCAGCATTTCATGAATTGAGTGGCATGAGATGGTAAAGCGTCTGCCTGCAATGTGGGAGACCTGGGTTCGATCCCAGGGTCGGGAAGATCCCCTGGAGAAGGCAATGGCAACCCACTCCAGTATTCTTGCCTGGAAAATCCCATGGACAGAAGAACCTGGTAGGCTACAGTCCATGGGGTTGCAAAGAGTTGGACACAACTGAGCAACTTCACTTTTCTTTCATTTGCTTTCTAGAGTTGAGCAGCATCCAGCCTAGTAGATAGGAGCTATGAAGAGCTGTATGAAATGAAAGTCTCTTTTAGGCAGAAAGGAGCAGAAACAAGGCAGAAGGGATTCTCGTATCATGCTAGGCAAAACAGTGGGTTGCTTATTACAAGGTCACTTTCCTTTCGGAGATAGTAGAGCTCTATCATGCATTATCTGTCTGGTACTGATCAGATCATTCCTGATTGCTTTAAGATTCCTTTTCTTGAAGAACCAAAACTGTGGTTATCTTGAATCTCTGTTTAAGGGGATTGGAGCTTGGGCTCAGTGATTCCATTTTGGGCCTGTTGTCTTGTTTTTTAACAACAACAAAAAAGAATCAAATGAGGATTCTTTTGAAAATAAGTTCTTAGTTGCTGTGTCCACACCTGTGTTCTCACTGTTCCATCAGTGTGTTCCTGTGGTGGGTGTGAATGTATGATTTACTCTAAATGTGCTATTTTTAAATGTTAGTGTTGCTTTACTACTGCGAAAGTAACGTTATGAATGTAATCTCAGTATCATAAATTTTCAACTCTGAAAGTAAAGGAAGGGGAAACAACTTCATTTTTACTGATTATCACTGTCAAAATATTGGAAGGAGAAAAGAAGGTAGTGGAATGTGACCTTGCTTTCTGGACAGTGCTTCTTGTCCAGCCCAAAGGTTTGTTTGGAATGGAGCCAGAATCCTGAGTTCTAGTCCTAGGCTTGCTACTGTCATCATGGAAGGTACTCGGGGCCTAGAGGCTCAGTTTCTTCATCCCCAGCCCTTTTGTGGGTCAGATGAGGACAAAGGTTGTAAAAGCATTATAACATCAACTCGAAGGTTAAAGAAGAATTTTGAAGCTGCTTTAAAGGTTAAAAATCAGTTTCAAGCAAGAAATGAATGACAGCTTTTGTTTTCTCCCTCATCTCTTCATCAGGGAATCAGGGGACACCAAAAGCAGCGCCCCCCGCGACAGGCACTTCCGCAGTGCTGGTTGCCACAGCCGTCCATGCCTATCGTTAGTAAGTAGCTGAGAAGGACCGCTTTCTGAAGTTGCTTGGGGTTGCGGGATGAGCTCCTGTGTTTTCACAACAGGCCTGTCTCTTCATTGTAAAATGGCTGCTCAGTCCTGCCGTGGACAAAGTATTAGTGATCTTTTAATGTTGCAGTTGGGCAGTTCTGTGCACAAAATTTTGAAGAGCCATTACCTTGTGTACCCTCTCTAGGAAGTGCTTATACCCTCAGCAGCGGCCTTTTTAAAAGTTCAGAGAAAGCCACTCCACTAAAAGGTCATGAACAGTAGATGCTTAAAGAGTAAAGAAGTTGTGTCAGAGCTTTAAATTATAAGCTGTTGTCTGCCCTTTCTAGAGGCTGAATGAGTAGATTCCCCACCTCTATAAGTCTTTCTAACAGTTACTTTTAATCTAATAAAGTCCATGCATTACAGTTGGTTACTGTGTTCCTTAAATCTCTTTCATTCTCCCATTGGGAGATACATAATGTCTTAAAGCTGGTTCTACTTATTTGAAGGAAGTGTTAACACCTGTTTTTCTTACTTCTGTAGCACAAATGGTCAATATGTAAAGCAGGGCAAATTTGGTGCTGCAGTGCTGGGAAATCACACAACCAGAGAGGTGAGAATGCCCCCTTGTCTCATGTATATTCAGGGGTCTCAAATCATACCAGTGAACTGGTTTTTATGGGGACGTGGCTTATATATCAGAGGATTAGAATGATTGTACTTAATGTGAATGTTTAATGTTAGGTGTATAATGATATTTATAGTTAACGTTTTGTTTACTGTTGTGCATTAAAACAAATTAAACCACTCAGATTCCTTAAGTTTGACCTTTGTGATATAGATCTAGCTTAAGAATTCGTAGAATCTTAGAGTCATTCATCTGCCAAGGGCATTCTTTTGTTAGGTAATGAGCAGTGCTCAGAGTATGACCACTGTTTACCTTTTTGTGTGTGTATGTGTTTATCTTTTTGGAAAGTTTGGTGAGTGGGATGGTTTATCACACAGCAAAATACTGATTTGAGTCAAAAAGATGTGATTAGAAGCCCAGATACTGATTGCCTTGTGTAGATTGTTCAATTCAATTCAGTTTAGTCGCTCAGTCCTGTCAGTTTGCGACCCCATGGACTGCAGCACGCCAGGCCTCCCTGTCTATCACCAACTCCCAGAGCTTACCCAGACTCATGTCCATTGAGCAGTGATGCCATCCAACCCTCTCATGCTCTCTCCGCCCCTTCTCCTCCCGCCTTCAATCTTTCCCAGCATCAGGGTCTTTTCAGAGGAGTCAGTTCATATCAGGTGGCCAGTGTAGACTGTGTCTAGCTTCAAATTCTTCTCCAGAAGGTTTTGAAGATGGTTAAAATACACATAGCAAACAGAATTTCAGAGGTCCAGATAACATGCAGTCCACATACCTCAGAAATTCTGAGACGCTGAGAGAGAAGATCACCTGTTCAGGGTAGCTGAAGTAGTAGACAGCACTCATGTATATGAAAAACAAAAAGCTTAATTTTCTAAATTTATAAAACACATGTAAAAACAGTGGGACTAGAATAACAAACACCCACATATCCATTACTGAAGTCTGACAGTTATTAATCTTTTTCATCTCAACTCCAGCCTGTCTTCCTGTTCTCCTGCTCAGATTATTTTAGATAAATCTCCAACATACAGTTTTAGCTGGAAATATTTTAGTACATATGTCTACAAGATAAAGATTTTAAAAAACATAACCATTATCACTCCTAAACAAAATCCACAATAATTCTTTGATCTCATGCACACTACCAGTTAGTGTTCAGATTTCCCTGGTTATCTGTGGTTTTTCTTTTTAAGAGTTACTTTTAACCTAATAAGGTCCATGCATTGCAGTTTGTTACTGTGTTCCTTAAATCTCATTCTCCCATTGTGAGATATATAATGTCTGATTGTCTCTCATTTTGTCATGTTAGCAGCCATTGGTTTTTTTGGGGTTTTTTTTGGACCCACTGGGACGCATGTGGGATCTTAGCCCCTGACCAGGGATCAACCCTGCACCAACTGCAGTGGGAGCATACAGTCGTAACCACTGGACCACCAGAGAAGTCCCTGTTACCAGCTGTTGTTGATTATTATCTAACTTTGTTAATTCATTAGAGATTGCCATTTGGATTTTAAAAATCTGGTATTGGGACTGTGAGCTTCCCAGGTGACACTAGCAGTAGAGAACCTACCTGCTGACACAGGAGACTTAAAAGATGTGAGTCCCATCCCTTGCTTGGGAAGATCCCCTGGAGGAGGGCATGGCAACTCACTCCAGTATCCTTGCCTAGAGAATCCCATGGACAGAGGAGCCTGATGGGTTACCCAGTCTATAGGGTTGCACAGAGCTGGACATGACTAAAGTGACTTAGTCACACTGGGACCTCACCACTTTCACTTCCAGATAGAGTGTCTTATGTTGTAGCAGGCAACAGTATAAAAAGACAAAGTGAAACAATTGTATTAGGGAGCTATGGCAGTGATGAGGAGTAGATGAATTAAACTTTTGAGAGGAAAGAGCCAATGAGCTGAGTGTTTCCTTGCCTTGAAATCTTTGCTGATACTTAGGAGTAGACTAAGCATCAAGTGTGTCCCAAGCAGAGACTGCTGGGGAGAAAAGACACTGGCAAAATCTGGAGGCACTCCAAACACAAGATTGGTTTTTCCCCAAGGGACATTTGATGAACTGGGGTGTGGTGTGGAAGTCTGCGGACTGTGCCAGAAAAGCAGAGGGAAAGATTGCCTTTGGTTCATAGGAGATAAAATCCGACTTAAGGTTGGAAAGCCACAACCTTCCTCTCAATACATTTGCTAGATTTTGAACTTCATGGGGAAGAGACTAAAGAATCTCAGCTCAGAATCTCTGATGGGCAGAAACCTTCAGGACCAAAGAGTCAGAGGCCATCCAGGCTCTCAGTCCAAAGCCGCCATAGATAGTGCTCAGAAGTAGGGACAGCCCAGAAGTGAGCCAGCGCTTCATATACCTGTGATCCTTCCCTGAGCAGCTCAGTCTATAATTGGGTTGGCATGAGGTGATCAGTCCCTGGTATATCTGCCTCACATAGTATCAGGGAAGTCCTTTCCTACTACAACGTTGTATATGAGCTTCTGTAGTCAGGCCCTCCCTCCCTTCTAGGGTTGAATTTTAATTTCTGTGTGTGAGTGTTGTAAATATGTATGAGACATAAAATTTGCCATTTTAATCATTTTTAAGTATATAACTCAGTTGCATAAATTGCATTCACAGTATTAAGCAACCATCATCACTCTTTCCACTTTTTTCATCACCCCAAACAAAATCTGTAACCTTTAAGCAGTAACCCCCATCCCCTTTTCCTTATCCCCTGGTAACCCCTAATCTGCTTTCTGTGTTGTTCAGTTCCTGAGTCCTATCTGACTTTTTGACCCCATGGACTGCAGCATGCCAGGCTTCCCTGTTCCACATTATCATGAATTTGCCTTCTCTAGGTATTTCATATACCTAGAGTACATGAAGTGGAATCACAAAATATTTGTCTGGCTTATTTCACTTAGCAAAATGTTTTCAAGATTCATCCATGTTGTAGCATGTATCAGAAATTGGTTATTTTTACGGCTGAATAATATCTTATTGTGTGTATATATATATATATATATATAAAACACATTTTTAATATTTATCTGTTCATTATCTGCTGGACACTTAGTTGTTTCCACCTTTTGACTGTTGTAAATAACAGTGCAGTGAACACTGATGTACAAATGTATGTCTGAGTCCCTCTTTTCAGTTCTTTTGCATTTATACTAGGAGGTAAATTGCTGTGTCATATGGCCATAAAATTAAAAGACACTTACTCCTTGGAAGGAAAGTTATGACCAACCTGGATAGCATATTAAAAAGCAGAGTCATTACTCTGTCAACAGAGTTCCATCTAGTCGAGGCTATGGTTTTTCCAGTAGTCATGTATGGATGTGAGAGTTGGACTATAAAGAAAGCTGCGTGCCGAAGAATTGATGCTTTTGAACTGTGGTGTTGGAGAAGACTCTTGAGAGTCCCTTGGACTACAAGGAGATCCAACCAGTCCATTCTGAAGGAGATCAGCCCTGGGTGTTCATTGGAAGGACTGATGTTGAAGCTGAAACTCCAATCCTTTGGCCACCTGATATGAAGAGCTGACTCATTTGAAAAGACCCTGATGCTGGGAAAGATTGAGGGCAGGAGGAG
>SJYW01046446.1:44824-57866 GCA_006410735.1 Raphicerus campestris | reverse complement strand
CTCTGTTTTGTCTTATGAGAAGGTTTGTATCTGATGAACTTTTCCTCTTCTCTGATTCCTAAAGAGCTGGGAGGATGGAATGGTGGGCATGAGGAAAGGAGGGAAGCGGTTGCTTATCATCCCCCCAGCCTGCGCTGCTGGCTCTGAAGGGGTCATAGGATGGACTCCCTCAACAGACTCGATCCTGGTGTTCGAGGTGGAGATTAGGCGGGTGAGTGAAATTGTGCTGTGTTGTGTTTGATGAGTCCTCTTTGCTACTTAGGAAAAATGAATAAATAAATGTGTTGGAAGAGATTCTAAAGATCTCTCTCTCTCTTTTTTCTTTTAAGTAGAAATGGTATAGTTGGAAAGAACAACAGCTTTGGAATCTAAATGCCAAAGTTTATGTCCTTCTTGGCTCTGTATTTATAGTCACTTCTCTTTTTATTTTTCTGTAAAATAGTGATTCTTAGCCAGTGTTCATACTTTTCAATTTAGTAATCCCATGGCTACAAGTTTACCCTGTCAGTATGTTTACATAAGTGTGCATGTATACCTGTGTGTAGATAGATAGCTAGAGATAGAGGCGTAGTTTTTTGCCACATTGTTTGTGATAGCAGAGAACTGGAACAGCTTAAGTGTGTCATTATGGGACTGATTGAATTATGGTTTTTCAGGGGGTGGATATCTGTGTATTCTTAAAGAATATTGAAAATCTGTTTTTAAGTGAAAGAAACAAGTTGCAGAACAGTATGGGTATTATGATCTTGTGTGTATATGTAATTATATACAAATACATACATATATATATATATGCCCATATATTCATATGAACTTTTTGGAGGCATTTAAAGAAATGTAGTGATTTTTCCTCTGGAGAATGGAAATGGAGTTCAAAAACTTTTACATTCTACCCTTTTGTACTATCTAAAGATTTTATTACAAACAATTTGTATGTTAGTCACTCAGTCGTGTCCCAGCTCTTTGCTACCCCTGGACTATGGCTTGCCAGGCTTCTCTGACCATGGAATTCTCCAAGCAAGAATACTGGAGTGGGTAACCATTCCCTTCTCCAGGGGATCTTCCCAACCCAGGGATCAAAGCTGGGTCTCTTGCACTGTAGGCACATTCTTTACTGTCTGAGCTATCAGGGAAGCCCAAATAAAGTTTATAGCAACTGTGGTTCATTAATGTTCCTCCTCCAACCCCTTGCCCCTCACCCCAAAAAAGACTGTTTGCTTTACACTGGGATTATTAGGTCCCAGTGTGATAGTGTTTGGGACTGTAAACTACAAAATACAATGCAGGTCGATGCTATGGCCATCTTCACTGTGGCTGTTATTCCTGCATTGTTTCTCAGTGGCTCTTCACACCCTTATCTCGGGTGGGCATTTCAGCCCTCTTTGACTGAAGTGCTTCCAGCTGCCTTTTTCACAGCTTTTATATTTCTCCATTTCCTTTGAGAACATCATGGCTCTGATAGATAACAAATCAATTTGAATCCATTAAGACTTTTTGTAAACATAAGAAAGAAATACCCTATTTTACCAATAATCAAAGAATTACAAATCGTTTACTAAACTGACAAGGCTGGGGGAGTTCCCTGGTGGCCTAGTGGTTAGGATTCTGGGCTTTCACTGCCGTGGCCTGGGTTCAGCCTCTGATTGGAGAACTGAGATCCTGCAAGCCGTGAGACACGGTGGAACAATAACAACAAAGCTGACGAGGGTGATGGAGAACGGCACTACCCAGTGGGACAAGTTTTGAGAAGGATTTATATACTACTTGTGGAGCAGTGTATAAATGGACTTCCCTGGTGGCTCAGACGGTAAAGCGTCTGTCTACAGTGTGGGAGACCTGGGTTCCATCCCTGGGTCGGGAAGATCCGCTGGAGAGGGAAATGGCACCCCACTCCAGTACTCTTGCCTGGAGAATCCCATGGACAGAGGAGCCTGGTAGGCCACAGTCCATGGGGTCATAAAGAGTCGGACACGACTGAGCGACTTCACTTCACTTCGCTTTGGAGTATAAGGGCTTCCCAGGTGGTGCAGTAGTAAAGAATCAGCCTGCCAATGTAGGAGGGGCAGGAGACTTGGGTTTGATCCCTGGGGGTCGGGAAGATCCTCTGGAGTAGGGAATAGCAACCTGCTCCAGTATTCTTGCCTGGAAAATTCCATGGATAGAGGAGTCTGGCGGGCTACAGTCCAAAGAGTCAGACATGTCTGAGCAGCTGAGCACACGTATGGAGTATAAAGTAGTTCACCCTTTATGGTGTGAAAGTTAATGGTATATATCAAGAGTTTTAAAAGTCAGTATAACTTTTATCCAGCAATTTAACTTCTGGGAATTTGTATTTTGGGAAAAGATTATGTGCTAAGATACAGAGATAAAACTATTCATAGACGTATTGTTTGTATGGGAGAAATTAGAAATAAACTGAATGTCCACCAAGTAGGAAGTGATGAAATATATTTTGTGATAACATAGATATTTATGACTTCTGTCCCCAAAGTCCTTTGGAGACTTTTCCCTGTAGTTGATAGCAGTTAAGGGTATGACCTTTGAAGTTAGAAGTTAAAAAGGATGTTCTTGATTAATAATTTAGTTAACATTGAAATATTAATATGTTAATCAGTGAGTGAGTAAAGCAGTATGGCCCCATTTTTATAAAACGCATACACATAATATAAATGTGAAATATTACATCTGAAATCCTAACAGTATTACTGCTTAATAGTTGAATTGCTGGTAATTATCTTTTTGGTTTTTTTTCTTTTGGCTTGTCTCCATTTTCTCTTTTGCCTACCATGAGCAGGTAATGACTTTGTATGATGAAGAATAAGTAAGATGGAAGGAGACTGGAGGGGGAAGAGGGCTGTTTTTGAGGCCTGTTGGCCTAGTCAGCCTGTGGTTGGTCTTTCCCTAGGTCAGATTCGCTCGAGATCCTGGCTTTGATGGGCCTGTGCTTGGTCTTTCCCTAGGTCAAATTCGCTCGAGATCCTGGCTCTGATGGGCACAGCGTTGGCTCCCGGGGCTCTGCAGCCCCTTCTCCCGTCCCTGCTGCCGACAGCATCTCTTCGGACCCTGTTGTGTCTCCATCCGCATCGGTGCCCTTCAAGTCAGGGTGAGACACTGCAGTTGCACCAAGCTCTTTTATTGTCCATAAAGATGATTCTTAGGGTAGTTCAGAAATAGGGATATATTAAGTTGGCCAAAAAGTTTGTTCAAGTTAGCCCATTGCATCGTCTAGAAGAACCTGAACGAACTTCTGGACCAACGCACTAGTTGAAAACTGAAACAATTTTAAATAATTGGGGGGATAAAATGGGATAAAGGAAATGGGAAACATAATTGCTTCAGATTTTCTAACAAAGGATTAATATTCATAGTCTATAAAAGCACTAATTCAGATATAAAAGAATACCTGTTAAACTGTGGAGAAAAATTGGGTAAAAGCCATAAACACTTATATCTAAGGATAAAATGTAAATTTTTCTGTTTGAATGGAAAATTGTTTATCTTCAGTAGCTTTCAGGAATTATGCAAACTACAGCACAGTTGAAACTCTATTTTACAGCTGTTAAATTATCAAACATCTTAAAAAACTGTTTATCCAGTATAATCTGGACTTGTAATTATAGATTTTGGTTTTATCTCAGGATATGTCTTATTTGCTTTCAGGGAGTCAGCTCTTCGTTCCAAATCTAACTCCCTTAGTGAACAGCTTACAGTAAGTACAGTGAGTATATATGTATTATCTCCTTAACCTCAGTTTGCTAGGAAGGTTTCATGTGCCTCGGGTGTGGTAGGTTAGAGAAAAAAAAAAGAGAGAGGGAAATGTTGATTTAGGGTAGAAATCAGTGGTTACTTGATTCACTGTCCTTTACGTGGGAGTTAGTTTAAATTAGCCTGGACTTCTGCACAGACCTGGATTCAAATCTTTATTCTTACAAACATGTGACCTTGAGAAAATTATCTAACTTCTCTGATCTTTAGTTTCTTCCTTATTAAAATGGAAATAATTCTCACAGCCCCTCTTTGTGATATGTTTATAAAGCCCTAAGCTCAGAGCCTACATAAACATGTCTTCAGTAATCTCTCAAGATTTTTATGAGGTTTAATTGTGTACGTGTGCATGTGTGTGTGCATGCGTGCGTGCGCTCAGTTATGTCTTACTCTTTGCGACCCTTTGGACCATAGCCTGCTAGGGTCCTCTGTCCATGACATTTTTCAGGAAAGAATAAGGGAGCAGGTTGCCGTTTCCTTCTCCAGGGCATCTTCCCAATGCAGGGATTGAACCTACATCTCCTGCATTGCAGCTGGATTCTTTACCTGCTGAGCCAGTGGGGAAGCCCATGAGGTTTGAATGAAATAATGCCTATGGAGTTTCTAGTATTGTGTCTGAAATATTGTAAGAGCTCAATTAACATTGCTTTTTGTTATCATAATTACTGCTAACACTACATGTCGTTATACTTTCATTTTCTCAGAGGAATTCTACACTAATTCACCAGCTAGTTGGCTTTGCAGAGAAGGCAATGGCACCCCACTCTAGTACTCTTTCCTAGAAAATCCCATGGACGGAGGAGCCTGGTGGGCTGCTGTCCATGGGGTTGCAAAGAGTTGGACATGACTGAGTGACTTTACTTTCACTTTTCACTTTCATGCATTGGAGAAGATAATGGCACACCACTCTAGTACTGTTTCCTAGAAAATCCCAGGGACAGGGGAGCCTGGTGGGCTGCCGTCTCTGGGGTTGCACAGAGTCAGACATGACTGAAGTGACTTAGCAGCAGCAGCAGTTGGCTTTGAGCAGGTTTCTGGGCCTCTGTGTTTCCCAAACTGTGAGATAAGGAGACTAGCATATTCTTGTAGTCAACTTTGGATCTGAAGACCTTTGGGAGGATGTGCGCTGTGTTGGAGGCTGCCCTGCCTGGCTCCTTGAAGGTATCTGTTTGCTGCATGTGGATGGGATGATAGCTGAGGTGCTTCAAGTTCTAAAGCTTTGTAGCTTTCACGTGCCACATTAGGATAACTGTGTGGACTGAAATTGATGATTAATTTCCTTCCAACTCTAGTTTACTTGTTTATATCCAATCCAAAGTAGGAATTAATTAAGCAAATAATTAATCTGATATGTATAAAAAGTGATCTAAACCCAGAAGGATAAGCCAAGGAATCAAGAAAATGGGAAAACAGTGTAAAATCTCAGATCTTTGAATGCCGACAAAATTGTTCAGTATTAGTTCTTTTGTATTCTCTAGACACAGACAGCTACTTTTATCAATTATTTCTAAACTTTGGTAACTTTTAGCAAGTTAGTGGTCTACAGTGGGTTTTTTTCTTTCTTTTTTTGCAATTTTGTTTTTTGAATTGAGACAAAGTTCATATGACATAAAACTTTAACCATCTTTTTAGATTGAAGTTTTTATTAAAAATTTTTTTTATATGGACCATTTTTAAAGTCTTTATTGAATATGTTACAATGTTTCTGTGTTTTTATGTTTTGGTTTTTCACCCGCGAGGCATGTGGGGTCTTAGCTCCTCTACCAGGGATCGAACTTGTACCCCCTTCTTGGGAAGACAAAACGCAACCTAGACTGCCAGGGAATTTCCCAAGTTTTTATATTTTGTTTTGAATATATAATTACATTCATAGGGCACAGTTAGCAAAACAATATAACAGGATTATATTGAGAAGACTTCATTCCTACCCCTTCCCTCCTGTACCCCTGTTTCATTTCACGCCCTCCCGACCCCCGCACCTTGGGCAAATGCTTTTATTAGTTTCTTATGTTTTCCTTCAGCGTTTCTCTATGCAAATGCAGGCAAGTAGGAATGTATATTTTATTTCCTCCCTTTCACAAGAAGTAGCATATTATATGTATTATCTACCTTTTTATACGAACAGTGTCTTTCCATGTTAGTGCATGGAAAACTTCCTCATTCTTTTTTATCTTTAGATCCCACTGTTCCATTGTGTGGATATTAGTTTATTTAATTAGTCCTCTTTTGAGGGATCTTTTTTAGTTGATGTACCTCCACTGTTAAAAAAAAGATGAGCACACACTGTCAGTATATATTTGTTTACAAATTAAATGAAGTGTTGTCCATCCCTGTAAGCAGGTTTAATGTCTTACGTATACAGTAGCTTGAGCACGCTCTGGGAGATGGCGAAGGACAGGGGAGGGAGCCTGACTTGCTGCGGTCCATNTCTTTACAAATTAAATGAAGTGTTGTCCATCCCTGTAAGCAGGTTTAATGTCTTATGTATACAGTAGCTTGAGCACGCTCTGGGAGATGGCGAAGGACAGGGGAGGGAGCCTGACTTGCTGCAGTCCACAGGGTTGCAAAGAGTTGGACACGACTGTACGACTAAACGATAATACTGTAGCTTATAAATAATTTTGAAATAGAGGCCAGGGTCATTTCATTTTACACTCACTAGATTATCTTTCGTACTCTTAGGGCTGTACGCTGCTCTGAAAACTGCACTTTGAGCCAGTTAATGAATACAGAGGCAGCCAGCTCAGGGGCTAGTATGTCATCAGTGCCAAGTCATTGTTAAATGAACCTGAATTAGAACACAGAGTTCCTGTTTACCTCTCTCGCTAAATCTCTTCTGAATGTTTACCCACTGAGTTGCTCTTGGGCCTTTGAGAAGGTATTATTATCTAAAATGCCTCCCTCCCTTAATCTGTTTTTCATCTGTAAAGTGAGAATACTTAAGCCTGGTAAGGAGACTTGATTGAAATGAAGGAATACAGATGGAACCACTTTGTCCATTCCAACATGTAGGGAATTATTTTTTCTACTATCATTAATTGTGACCCATGTATGCTTCTAGGAAAGAAATCTTTAATTTTCATTTTGTAGAAAAAGTGCTTTCAATAGATGTGACAGGGGGACTGACTGAAAGATTTGACATAAGAGTCAAAGACATAGAGTTGACTCAAGGTAATGAACCTTGATTACAGTGATTTTTGTCTTTCCTTTCCTTTTAGAATCCTGATACAGTCAAGGCCAAGTTGATCTCTCGGATGGCTAAAATGGGCCAGCCCATGCTGCCCATTCTCCCACCACAGCTGGATTCTAATGATTCAGAAACTGAAGTATGTCCCACTGGCTGTCTTGGAATGAATAGTGCAGATGTTGCTGTCTCCTTTTTTTTTTTAATATTTATTTATTTGACAGCCCTGGGTCTGCAGCATGTGGGACAGGGATTGAACCCTGGCCCCTTGCACTGGGAGTGCAGAGTCTTAGCCACTGGACTACCAAGGAGGTCCTTCTCTGTTCTTTTAATTGAAATTATTGCTTTTCCTACCTCTAACCAGAATTATTATTCAGGGAGCTTATAGTCAAAGTGATACAGGTTGGTATTGGTACATGTGTTTCTCCTATAATTAGCACTTCCCCTGAGAAATGGAAGCAAATCTGTATATCTGTCACAAGAACTGGGCGGTTTTAAGTGGTTAATTTAGTTTTCTACTGAAATCTCTATTGTTAGTAAAAATCAAACCTTTTAGACCTCATGGTGCTCAACCCATAAAGAATGTTCAAGTCATATTTGTTGATCGAATTGCTTAGATTCTCCTGGGAAATGCTGATTTTTCAAGTTTAAAAATTTTATTGCAATCAGATCTATCAAAATTTTCCCTTTGTTTTTTGCTTTTGACAGTATGCTTAGAAAGCTTTCCTACTTTCAGATACTGTAAGCATTACATGTGTTTTTAAAATGTTTATTATTATATATTTAGATTTGTTATTTCATATTTAGTCCATCTGGAATTTGGTGAATGACAAGAAGTAACAATCCCAATTAAGTTTAACCATTGTTTAATTCCTTATTGAATAAAATAATGCTTTCTCAACTGAATTGAAACACTTAACAGTGATTAATTTTTAGGATTCTTTGACATTGTTGTACAGCAAAGCAAAGGTGATGATCTTAAAAAATTCATAAACAGTTTTATTTTTTCATATTTTTATTTTATTTCTTCATGGAAAAGCTGTGTGCAGATTTGACATTTTAACAAAGATAAGATTTCTGGGACTGTATAGAATTGATTTTTATCTGGGTTCTAAAAATGAAATTTGGTTAAGATAATATTCTCATGAAAATTTTTAAGTGCTACTTACTTATTATAGGGTAATTTAAATTAAAAAGAAGACATATTTAACAAAAAGGGCATTCTTTTTGTGTCATTTTATAATCAGATTTTTAAACTTAATATTATATCATGAACATTTATGTTAGTATCAATAATAAGAAAAAGAAATAAAGCAAAGCTTTATCACCTTTAAAGATAACCCAGCGCTCTGTTATATTGATTTATCATAATTCCTTTCATTCTGTTGTTAGACATTTAGGTTGATTTGTGTAATCATGTAAACCTGGGGTGCTTTTCCAGAAACGCATAATACATTTCTGAGAATTTCAGGAGATGAGAGGAAGTTCTAAAGTAAAAGAATGCTGAAGAGATTTCAGCCCTTGAACTGCTGTAGCAGAGCAGGTCGCAGTCACTCACAGTCATTGCATATTGTGCCTCAGTTTTTTTTCTTTTGTAAATCAGGAAGATGTCGATACATTAAGTTTATTTAGACATTCTTTTGTGTGTGTGTGTGGCCACTTTGTGTGCCATACAGGGTCTTAGTTCCTTGAGTGGGGATTGAACCCATGCTCCCTGCAATGTTAACTTTATTTAGAATCACAATAGGCCCAGCATCGCTTTGCTTTTATGAAGAAAAAGAATGAAGGGAAAACACTCTAAAACTATATTGTCAAAAACAGCCTGGTAATAAGACACTGTGAATCCTACTGTGTGTGATTTTCTGTGAGTACCTTGAGGTCTGTGGGGGTTTTTTGGCAGAAGAGAAAGGCTGCATTACTCCCTGGGGTTCCTTGTATGAGGCCCTAGTTCTGTGTAAGCAGACCAGGTCAGTCTAAAGGTAGCGGCTGGCTTGGAAAATGATTCATTGTGGAGAGCAGTCACTCTAGCTGCTTCACATAAAATAACATCATCAGTGTACGCTGGAAATTTAACTATAATTATTTGATATAATTTACAGGGAGAGAGATCCTACTCTGGTACATAATAGAGTACCTCCCTCCCAGAGCCCATGCCTTAAATTCATGCCTTTCTGCTTACCTTTCCTTCCTCTTTTTTTTTTTTTTTGGTCTAAAACACTGGTTGTAAGCAGGTTTAGGGTGGACAGTCGGTCTCAGTCTTCAACTAAGGACCCATAGATGTAATAACCACAATGGTCGTGCCTGTTGTAGGATGTGAACGGTCCTCGAGGAGCTGGGCAGCCCTTGGTGACCCCATCCGTCCAGCCCTCTCTTCAGCCAGCCCATCCGGTGCTCCCACAGATGACCTCACAAGGTAAGGAACCCCTCTGAGGCTCTGTGCCCTTAAATTGAGTTGGTACCAAAATTATCATCACTGTAGTCTAAAATGTTAGGCTGTATTGTTTTAGTACTGAGAACTGGACTAGCGTATAAAACTTCCCAGACTGTCCCTGGCTAGGGCATTGTCAGACCTGAGATGTATTTGGTCTGCCTGCTGTGTCTTCTGCTGGGGTGCATTCTCAGTTTTGAAAACTGGCACTCAGCTGATGAGCCATCTCCCTGTGTGTAATTCTGCACTTCCTGTCAGCCGATGGCATCATAGGTCTGAATCTCGTGCGCCCGAAAACACCCAGTTTCCTTTCACTAACCCAGTAGGTTTAGATCCTACTTGCTGAGATCCAGGAGGTCTGGTTTTAGGAGAATTAGGTGAGACAAGTGGACAAGTGTGAAGGGTGATGGTATGTAAGGTGATAGTCTGGACTTGTACCAAGAAGTGGGGAGTAGGTTTAACAGTGAAAACTTTCTGCTCTGTCTTAGCACCTCAGCCATCTGTTTCTGGTCTCCAGACACCATCTGCTGCTTTGATGCAGGTTGCATCTCTTGATTCCCACTCAGCTGCATCTGGAAATGCCCAGGCCTTTCAGGTAACATTTTTAACCCTGTCAGTTACATGCTATCATTTATTATTGTTCTCTGCAGTCTCTTTTTCTCTTTTTGCTCAATTTGTACAGCAGCAGTTCCCCACAGAGCTTAAAAATTTTCCCCTTCCTGAACCACCACTTTTTCATGTCTAAACGAGCAAAGGATTACCTGCCTTACAGGTTGTTGTCAAGATTAAATGTGAGAACCAGCAAAACACCTGGTACAAGGCCTGATACATAGTGAAAGCCCACCTGATGTTTGCTTCCCTTCCTTTCCACACATGTCTAATTTAGAGACATATATTCATGTCTTTTGTGTTCTTCTCTATCAAAGAGCTGATAGGCTAAGATTCTCCTCTACACTCAGTAGAATGGTTATGGTGGAGGGGCAGTGGGGGAGGCTGTATGCAAATACAGCTGAACTCAAATTGTTTAGTTATCCTCCAGAGATGAGCACTTAAAAGTAGGGTTTTGGTTTTTTTTTCTGTTTTCATAGGAAGCAGTGGCAACAGCCTGTGTGCCTCTGCTGACAGTTTGCCAGCACAGTTGACTCTTTCTTTTGCCCGACACATTTGATGGATAAGACTTAACTCCCCATGATAAAAGACTCTCACTTCTTTGGTGATTCTTCATGTCAGGTGCAGGGGGGTGAGGAGGACGGGGTTAGAGCAGTGGTGGTCAGGCAATGCCTCATTAGTAAGGGTGCATCAGAAATGAGAAAAGTCCTAGCTCGCCCTCTCTCACTCCTGAATGGACCTAATGGAGAGTTATATCCTGTATACTAAGATTCCTTTTAAGTAATGGATGGGTAGTTATACCTGTCCCTGGAAATGAGCTGGATTTCCTTAATTCAAGGAAGAATAACCATCATTATTAAAATGACAGCTGCTGTTTATTGAACATTAATTGTCTTCTGGCACTTACTTACCAGGGGGTTAGGAACGTTAGCTATCTATCACTTCATTTAGCCCATACGACAGCCGTAAGAAGTGGTATTGTTATTTTCATTTAATTGTTGAGGTGACTGAGGCTCAGAGGAAAATGAAAGCGCTTGGTCATACAGATAAACATCAGAATCTAGCTAGGCAGAGGCATCCTTTGGAAACTAGTGGATTTAGTTTGGAATCAGAACGCCTCTTTTTTTACTTTAATGAAACCAAGTAGAGTTTGCTTAGTTTGAAAATGTCTCAGACCATCTATTGGCCCAGTGGCTGAGGGATGAATTCCTACTGAATTAAATCATCACAAGAGGACTGGGGAGTAACCTGAGATGCCTGTAGGGCTTAGTGACGGGCATCACTGAATCACATCATTCCTCTCCTGCTGCAGTTACCGTCCAATACCAAACCCTGGTCTGTCCATCGCCAGCTTCAATGTGTTTGAGTCTCCATCCAGTTTACCTACCTTATTCCATCAAAGGCAAACTAAGCAGAAAAGAGAGAAGAATGTTTTGTAAACCGGCTGTAACTTGGCCTCTTCTCAGCCCTATGCAGGTGTGCAGGCCTACGCTTTCCCCCAGGCACCAGCTGTTGCTTCCCAGCTGCAGCCTGTTCGGCCCTTGTACCCCGCACCACTCTCGCAGCCTCCTCATTTTCAAGGTAGGCATTTCTCATCTTCTGTTCTTGCTGGGCTTCCCCGTCTCCCATCCTTTCTCATTTTGACTCCAGTAGATCTCTGTCCTTTTTGTCTGTTCTTTTTTAAGCAGCTTAGTTGAGGTATGACTTACATACCATGGAGTTCACTAGTTTTTTCCTTTCTTTTTTAAAATGTAATAAAGACTTTTTTCTTGTGCATGCTACATGTCCATTATGGGTAGACTGGAAGTTGGGTCATGCCTGGTCATCACTCTGGAAGGAGGTTCCTGGAGCAGGCGCTCTCTGAAGCACTGACCTTTGCGAGTTTTATGTGGATCCATATGTTCCTTTCTGGTGGTCAGGGACTCCTGTCCGCTGTCAGCTGGTGCTCTGTGAGAGCCTCTACATCTGAAGATGTATCCCTAATGAATCGATGGAGAGAAGAGTACCCCGCATCCATCGACTCCTCCGTGTCTTGTCATCCATCTCCCCAGTTCACTGGTTATAAGTGTACAATTCAATGACTTTCTTTTTTAAATCTATACAGTTGTGCAGACATCACCATAATCCAACTTTAGAACATTTCCAGCATCCCCCTCAAAGCCCTTCTGACTGGTGTTTTGTTTCTTGCATTTTTTTCCTGCCAGCCCTTTAAATTCCTCTCACAGAGTTGCTCTGTAGAGTTCTTAGTAGATAGTAAAAGGAAAATATCAGAGGAAATTGGGAGAAAGCACGACTGTTTAGTATCTCATATGAGAGCTACTTTGTTACAGTTTTAAAGTTGTGAAAAGAATATGCTTTTATAAAAAGTCAACACAAAAGAGTGTGAAATGACACTCTACTGTCTTCCATCTTTAAACCCCCTTGACCTTAGGAAGCAGGCACTTGAGTAGCCTTTCAGGTATCTTGTATACATGTACAGTGTGGTTGCCTTGTGTAAATATGAAGCAAAATAAGTGTGCACCTGTGATGGTGCCCTGCCTTCTTGTTCTGCAGCTTGTGTTTTGCATAGTGATCGCTTTGAGTATCAGGACAGGGGTAGAAAGAAGCAAGTATATCCCCAGCGAAATGTAAGGTCCGGGAGTGGCTAAGAGTTTCCTGTGTGCATCCTTGGTCTGGAAGCCCTGCTCTTCTCCATCTGGGAAATGACTAAATCTGTAATCTCTTCTGAGAAGCCTTCCCTGTTACCATCCCTCCCTCCTCTCCTTCCAGGGATGTAAATGAATATGCTGTTCTCTGCGCTGCTTTTTGTACCTTGTAACCTGGTACATGGTTCGTTCTTTGCACTTACAACAAACACTGTGTTACAGTGATCTGTTCACATGTGAGTCTCTTCACCAGACGGAGCTTATCACGGGCAGGAACCGTGTTCCACTCACTGCTGTATCCCTGGTACCTGGTCCAATGCCCTGCATGCAGTTGGGTGAATGGAGAAACAACCTGAGCTGCTCATGCCCCACGTGTGCCCTGGAACCAGACTGTGCCGCTGTTTGCATGCC